>JAOTRH010113008.1:0-39690 GCA_034768845.1 Heliamphora exappendiculata
ATTAAAGTCCTTTAATAATCTGATTTAAAGTTGAGGTTATTTTTTTTTTTTTTGCTTTTTAAGTTAAATAAGTAAAAAATTTATTTAACTAAAAAATTATATTAAACCAGCATACAAAAAAAAAGATTTCTTTTTATCCATTTTTAAAGAAAATCTAGATATAAAGATTAAAAATCGACGTTAAACCAATGGTCTGGTATGGTTTGACAATTGTTCTTCAATTGATTTCTTTATAAGCTTTTTGTCTTTTTTAATGAACATTGACCCAATTAGGTAATGTTTACAATTTTTTATTTTTTTGTTTATAATAAATAAAAATCTTAATTTAATTTTAAAAACATATTTTTATAAAAAAAAAATTCAAAATTAGGGAGGCCATTGGAAGGGGGTGTTAGTAGGAGAAAAGCCAACCAAGAAAATTACTAGTGGAAGAAAAACTCCAAAACATGCAGCAGGTTCTGCTGTAGCTTGCTCGTAGCAGGCACCTTGCTTCCATACGTCATTGGCCCAGTAAAAACTCCAAAACACGCACACACAAAAAATGAAACATCAAAACAACTATTGAGAACTAACTATTCAGTCTTGAATAAGGAATTGACCTACGGCGGCGAGAGACGGGCTAGGGTAATAGACTGCGGCAGCGACGTCGACGACGGCTGTGCGACGCCGACGATGGCTGTGCGACGCCGACGATGGCTGTGGGACGCGGTTGCACAGTAGGGGGAAGAGAGAGCACACGGTTGCACAGTAGGGGAGCGATGGCGATGTCGGTGGTGCAGCGTACGTCGATGGCCGTGCGGTGGCGACATAGGCCGTGCGGTGGCGACATAGGCCGTGCGGTGGCGATGACGCCTGTTATTGCAGAGAGAAAAGGGGGGGGTGGAGGGCGCACGGGTTGGGACCGGATCTGGTTGGAGAAGAGGGAGGGTTGAGAACGGCGCAAGTGGAGATCAGAGGGAGGGTTAGGCTGTGGGGTGCAAGTGTGGAGAAGGGGAATAGGCGTGGAGAGGATTGGGGGAATGTTTGGGCAGCATTATTATTTATTTTTTATTTTTTTGGATAAAATACAATCTAATATTAAATCATATTATATATTTTAAAAAATACATCTCATGAAAAAATAAAAAAATAAACATCATATTATATATTTATAATCCATAAATTATTACTAATAAATAAAAAATAATTAAAAAAGTTGTTTGATAATTCGAGTGTCTGGCTAAACAATAAAAATAATTAAGCCTATGTTTCGATTAGCTTTTCTTGTAGGCTTTTTCTCTTTTCGGTTTTTTGATTTTTTGGCTTTTTTTTGTATAAAAGAATATGTAAAAATATATTAAAAAAATGTGAAACCCTGTACCGTTTGAATTTTGATATATGCGCAAGTTAGGTGTGACGCCTTTTTGGCATTTTTTGCTTTAATATGCATATACGTGATTCGATATCTATTTTGGTTAATTTGAGCACGCGGGGTTGCTTCTCGGGGTTGTAAGGAATTTAAGTGCAAATTTTGAAAATTCAAAAAAAAAATATTTTGGAGACCTATAAATATCTGGAGTTAAATATTTTCAAAAGATATTTTCAAAACTTAACTCTTAAGTTTCCTTCATTTTCTCTCTGTCTTCTCTCTAAAGATTCATGTTTTAAGTGTTTCTTTTTTGTTCCCTTTGTGGATATGGGTTCGTGTATGCCCATGGGGTTCAAAAATATGCGAGTTGGAGGTTTGGTTTGAGTTCGAGTGGTTTTTGACTTCAAAATTCAGCAAAAATATCAGTTTCTCACGTAGGACTGCTTGAGGGACCGCTCAAGCGGTCTAGGGGCGGTCTTGAGGTGTTCTCAGGTTGCCAGCCCGCTGGACATATCGTTCGAGCGGTCTAACCCGCGGTCTATTTTTGCTAGTTAAAAATTCGTTTTTAAAATCAATGTACCTCCTTCATTCGAACTCAGAATTTGGTCATTTTTGTGTTCAAATTGAAGTCCCGGAAGTTTTCTTTTCAATGACACCTCTCTCACATTAAAATCATTTTTGTAGAAAAAGTTATGACAAAAATAGTGAGGGTATGTCAAAATTTCTTAATCATTTTTCATCCATTTATGGCCAAATGTCTTGGAAAAGCTTATTTTTCATCGTTGGGGGAAACTTTTTATCAAATTTCTTGCTCCTTGGGAGTTTTCTGGTAGATATCCATTGTTTTTTTTTAAGATGATGGTTTTGAAAATGTGTTTTGAAGGTTTGGAGCTAACCTTTGGGGTTGAGTCTCACTTTCAAAACGTTTTGCATGAAAATATGTTTTATTTTACATATTTGGTTTGATCTCCATGTTTTTATGGATTGAATCTCTTGCTTATACATGCGTTGTATAACTACTTTTTGAAAAAATATTTTGAAATGTTTTGTTGATCTCCATGTTGATGGATGGATCTATATAAATGTATAATGTATATTTGTAAAAAGGTTTTGTAGTTGATGTTACAATTCGATTTTTAGAAGATTATCTAAATGTACCGGGATGACGGGTATTTGGTACGAGTTACCCTCGGTGAAAGTCAGAAAACATGCGCAGTGTAGGTACCTTTGTTATCCTTCGGGGTAGTTTCCGTAAAGAATGTCGATTTGGGTGTTCTTTTTCCTCGGGTTATTGCCCGTAAAGTTAGCTTTTACGTCGTGGTGCTCCGTAAAGAACTTGTCATTATCTAGCAGGTCTTGAGTGATGCTAGAACTAGGTAATTGGCAGTAGTTTATAGTTGTTACTTCTATCCCCTGGTGATGGAATCGGTACATAGAATCTCTTTCTTCTTCTTTTTCCACGATGGTACATTCTGTGAGAGAACAATGTTTGATTACTGTTTTTCCTTAACTATGGTTGATTATTTGCAATATTTGCATCACATGGTTTGAAGGATGAAAACATGATTTTATGTTAATAAAATTGTTTTGGGAGACTTGTTTAGTCTAATGGAAAAACTTGGGGTTTGTGAAAAACCTTTTCGGGTTGTGGTTGAGTTTAGCTCCCACTCATATGGTTCCATATTTTCCTTCTTTACAACTTATTATATGTTTCTATTGGGTTTCGGTTCACGGGTGAAAATTTTTTGTAAAAATAATTTCAGGTGATGCTGTGGATGGGGAGTAGCTTTGGTGGTGCCCGCGGTGGCGGAAGACCTTTATAATTTTTTTTTGGTATGCCTGTTCCTGAAGGCAGGTATGTACGCCGTAAGGTGATATACTGTATGCATGTTGGAACTGTATGTCATTTATATATGAGAGATACACTTTGTTGAGTATTCCATTGGTTTCAACATGTGGATTTTAACGTATGAAAATCTATATTTTCATATAAAACAGATGTCTAGTGGATTTTCACGTAACCCCGAATTTTGGTGCGTGACAAAAAAAGCCACCTGAAACCAAATAAGTATACTTTTTTAAGCAAAAAAGCTCCCTAAAAAGTTAGTCCAAATTTAGGCTAAAAAAAACGAAGAAGTTCATTTAAAGCCAGGTTGCCCAACGGACACTTAGATCGGCAATAGTTATCCTACTACTAATTTTTATATCTTTTTATAAGACCCACTAGTACAATGTATTGAAGACTTATACATAATTAAATATGAAGGTTTGTACTTAAGAGGGCAATAAACAAATAAGAGTGCACATTGAAATGTCCCAAACTTTTTGTGATAAAAAATTCTCAATCCCAACTCTTATATGTTCATTTTATTTTACGCTAATTGTTTTTTGTAGATTTTACTTGTATTTTTTATCACAATTTTTTAAAAAGATGAGGTATTTTTAAATAAATGTGATCATTACGTAATATTAAAGTAGTGTTTTTAAAATCAAAAAAAAATATTATTTCTCAAAAATTAATAAAAAAACCTCACAATAAAAATAAAAATATTTCAAAAATTATGCAATTAACGCGTATTTTGTTGCAAAATAGTTCATACATTCTTTCTTTTTACTAATAATTCAATTTTTATCAACAAATTATATGCATTTCACAAAGAAAAAAATTTATTGTTGCTAAACATTCAGTGACCAATCAAATTGTTAGTCACCGAAGGTAAGCTTTCTGCGACCACTAATAACTTAGTCACCACCAATAACAATGTTTTTCGCGACTACAAGTTCGTCGCCAAAAGACCTTTCATGTGTTAGGCACTATAACATTTGGCGACCAAATTTAAATATGGTCGCCACCGGACCTTTTGCGCGACCAACATTTTGTTAGTCGCTAAAAGCCATAAGTGCCAAACTTTTTTCCCGCATTTTTTCCTTTGGTACCAAAACTTTTGGTGTCGAAAACTTGAAGTGGTAGGCAAAAGTGCGCGTTAGCGACGAACATTGTTTGGTCGCCAAAAGGCCTTTTATGCAGCTGGACACCAAATCATTTGGCGACCAAATGTCAAATAGTCGCCACCAAACCTTTTGCACGATCAACATTTGTTTTGTCGCGAGAAGTCATAGGCGCTAAACTTTTTCCCGCATTTCTTTCGCTGGCGCCAAAACGTTTGGTGATAAAAATTAGAATTGGTTGCCAAAAATGAGCTTTAGCGACCAATGACTTTTGATAGCCAATTAAAGAGTTTATTTGCAACTAAACCTTAGTCGCCTAAAGGTATTCACCTAATTTTTTTTCACTAGTACCAGACCTTTGGCGACTAAACTTAAATTTGATCGCCATAAGAGTATTGTTCGTGACCAAACTCAAAACTATAGTCGCCGATTGTGTTATATTCTGCCACCGACATAATGGTCGCCAATTGTGTTATTTTACGCGACCAAAACAATTACAGTCGCCAATGGTCGTATAGTCCTTAACCAACGAGAATATGGTCGCAAGTTGCTTTGTATTCCGCGACCAAATTCAATGTTGGTCGCAAAAATTGGTCGCTAAAAGTGTAATTTCTTGTAGTGTGTATTGTTGGGTTTATTTTGTTGTTTCACTTGTTTCTTGAGACTTTTATTAATTAAAAATTTTAAAATGAAGTTTAATTTAAAGTTATAATAAAATTTTATAAGTTTTTGTTAAAATTAGTATTTTTATATATTATGAATTTTAATTAGTTTTATAAAAATAAATTCTTAAAGCTTGAATATTAAGATTTAGGATTAGGAATTTAAGATTAAAAGTATTTTTGATGTATCTTTTAAAATTTAGATTTCGATAATAATGTTTTAAATATGCTATTGATTAAGAGAGATTTAATAAAATGAAATGAGTGTTTTTGCATAATTTTGATATTAATATAAAAATAAGATTTTGATAAAATATTTTAGTTAAAGAAAACAATTTTTTATAAAATAAAGCTAGAGTTTAAATAAATTAAACTACAAGATTTTTAAGTTTAACTAGTTTTGAGAATTTTCACAAAGATCCAATTTTTACTTAAAAATAAATAAATTAATTTTTACAAAATAAATACTTCAATAAATAAATAGAGTAAAGAAATTTGAACTATATAACCATTCTAAGGATTATAAGATCATGAACTCTCATTGAGTATTTTTTACTTTTAATTCGTTTCGATAAGACTTTAATAAAAATAAAAATTAAAGTTAAAGTTAGAAAAATAAAATAAAAATGTAAATATCAACAATTAAAAAATAATGAATAAATACTAAAGATTACACATTATGTTAATCTTGATGTATTAAAATTAGTATAATTAATAATATAATAATATTGTAAGAAGAATACACACAAGTAGGATAAGAATATTGGGTACGCATTAAAAATATAACTAAAGTATTATTTCTTTATTGTTTAGATTTGGATAATTTTTGACAAGGTTGATTAAATGAGTTCGGCTAAGCCATGTGAGTTTTTGATATCTGAATTAGTTTTTGTTTTACGTGAATGTTTGATATGCTATACTATTAAGATTACAGTTGATGCCTTAAAACTGAGAACAATTATAGTAACAGTTGACGCTTTAAAACTGATTACGGTTACAATTAATGCCTTAAAATTGATCATTGTTACGATTAATGCCTTCAAACCGAGAACAACTGACGTGTTAAAACTGATCATGTTACGGTTGACACCTTAAAACCAAGAGCAATCACAATTACAGTTGACAACTTAAAACTAATTATGATTACAGTTGGCATCTTAAAACTGAAAATGATTTTGATACCAGAAAATTAGATGTTGAAATATATCATTATGGCATTATGAAATAGTTAATAATTTAGTTATCATTGAATTCACACTAGCATTTCTAATGGACATTGACAAAATTTCAGGGGACACATGATGGAAAGAAGAAAGTGGTAGCCGAGAAAGAAAGTTAAATTCATGGTTTTGTGTTTCTATAATTGGTACATTTTCATTCATGTATCTAGTTATAATGTTTTATTGTTGATCGCACTGTTAGAAGCTCTAGGTGTTTTTGAAATGATTTACTGGGAGTGTTCAATAGAAATGATTACTTTTCAATGAAGAAGTTACTTTGCTTTAAAATTTGGATGACTTGAAAGAAAAAAAAATAGTTGGTGGAATTCAAAATAAGAATAAAAAATAAAAAAAGGCCTTTGGTGGGTTCTGACTCATTGGTCGATTACGGGCGCCATATATGAAAATAGGTCGTGGCAAAAGTGGCATCAAAACAAGAGTTTTTTTTTTACAAAACCCTAGAGCTATAGGATTAAGTACACAATAGTTACACACACGTACGTATGTTCTGTGTATAGCCATAGAACGATTATCCCTGAAATTCCAATTAGAAGAACGCCTGATCATCGTTTTTTCATATGAGAAGTCTGGAAAAATTTATCGAATGGGGTAATGATTCTTTTGATGTATGCATATGTGCAATATTAGAAAATATATCACGCTCCAAACTCCAGGTCACGTGAAACACCTATAAGCAACCGAATATAAAACCCAACCAAAAAATACACTCGCAAAATAAACCATACATGCATTGTATATAATCGCCAAACGGATTACATTACACGGCCCCAACGCCGAAAAACATGTATACGTACATGAAATAGAAAGAAACAAGAGGAAGACTACAGCTCTTCCACCTCTCCAGCAACCCCAGATCAACTTGCGTAATTGGCATCTGAAAAACATTTCAAATTTCACACCGTGAGCCAAAGCTTAGCATATACTAGACAGCACATGCAATATAAGCTAAATATGTTAGGAAAACGAGGTGCAATTGTAGACTCTCTTTCCAGCTAGTAAAATAATTTTCACATGCAAACGGGAAAGTGAGAATAATAACTATCCTTTGACTCACTCACAGGAACCTTGAAAACAATTTGAAAATGGTTTTTAGATCTCGATACACACGAGTCTTAAAATAATTTGAAATTAATTTTATCTGTCCCACAATGCAGTTCATGCAATCCATGTACTCTATCGGACCGAGAGACCTCAACTCCAACAGAACACAATACAGATGCGTAAAATCAGTGCTCACAAGTTGCAACCACAGTCCTAACACTGAGATAAAGATCCGTACACAAACATACATTTCAGGGATAAAATTGTATACTGCGGGGTAAAACCATAGACCACGGAGTAAAATTGCAAACTACGGGGTAAAATCGTAAATCAAACCATGGGGTAAAACTGTCAATCAAACCACGGGGTAAAACCGTAAACTTTACTGTAAGCCACGTGATGAAACTGCCGACCCCAGGATTATACCACGGGATAAAATCATAAACCACGGAGTAAGACCGCATACTACAGGATAAGACCACGTACCATGGGATAAAATTGCATATTACAGGATAGATTATACCACGGGATAAAATCATAAACCATGGAGTAAGACCGCATACTACAGGATAAAACCGCATACCATGGGATAAAATCGCATATTACAGGATAAAACTGAACACTACAGGATAATACTAAACATTACGGGATAACACCGAATCAACACATGTATACTAAAACCATGGTTTAAATGCATAAAGCCACGTACTATCACTACGTTTCACAAACCACGTCACATGCTATACACGCGACTCACACAACACTTGCAACCCACGCAACATATACCACATGCATCCGTTTCGCATATTCCACATTACCATGCCTATAAAATTTCTGAGTTTTAAAGCATAAACCACGTTACACGTAACGATAGCAAGCCATGTAATCCATTTACATAATCCGTACATAAATATACTAGCGTTATAAATGCACAAAGCTAGTTATAAAAGCACATAGCCATATATAACTTCACATCATGACGCCACCCGCCAAACAACCCAACATCCACTCACATGGACCACTAACAACTCACAGAATCAAGCCTAATCCGAAGGCCAACGCTAAACCCCTTAAACTATGAGGTCACAAACACCACCTTTTTTCCCAAAAGTGTCACGGGTCCAAACACGCCTCGCATCCAACCACTACGCACACAATCGTGCCCCGATAACACCTTATCTAAACAAGTATGCTATCCCCGAGGATGGCATCTAAACAAACACCTGAAACCACGACACGACCACCAAAGCCACCTTACAACCAATCGAACCCTCAAAAAGAATCCAATAGTATTTTAGTCGATTAACCCCATAACCAATCAACTGAATACCATAAGAAACCATTTGGAAACCAAGAACTCAACCACCAAATAATAACACAACAGCCCGGGTGCAATCGACCCAAACGAGCTATGGTTTCAACCTTCTAAACCTCGAATCAAAACCTCTAAACTCGCATCCATCACCCTCGGACATACACATGCCCAAGCTTAACACCAAAATCTCGAAAGGAACACCCAACACCTGGTTCCATCCAACCAAAACAACATAAAACCCCTTTTTAAATCGAAACCTGATTGTTTGAAATATAAAATGAGTTTTCATGCATTTTTAACCAGTTAAAACACCCACGATTACACGTAGCACCCTTATAAGACATGAGAGTCTAGGATCCTACCTCAGTGAGTTCAAAACTCGATGTCTCAAAACTTCGTCGAAACGACAATCCGTTCGGATAAACACGAAACCCTCGTCACGTAAAACACGGATATGCTACTCGATCGCCAAAACCCAAGTCCTAGGCCCTCCGAAAGCTAGAGAGAAGGTACAAAAAACTTGGAGGGAGAGAAAAGATGGAGGAAAGATATTTTATTTGGTTGAAAAGATATTTTACAGGCTTTATAGAGACTCGCGCCTAGCCACCACCATTCGAGCGCTCAAGCCCCGCTCAAGCGGACCCTTGCCGACATACCCCTCTGCCATCACCCCGCTCGAGAGCGCAACCACCGGTCGAGCGGTCACCCACCGACCCAACACTCTGGCACCACCCCGCTCGAGCGCTCAACCACCGCTCGAGCAGTCAATGTTAGGAGAAAGCCCAAACCAAAAACCAAAACCAAGCGCCCGTATGCATAACACATTTCTAAGCATGTTGTTCTAAAACGGTTAAAACCATAACCAACACATCATAAAACATCACAAAAATTAAAACGAGTCAGGGTTTCACAAAATAAAACTAAGAAAAATCTTTAAAATATACCCCACGACAATAAGCATGGAATGTTAAGAGTTTTAGAATATCAGATCTTTGCTTAGGATAGTTGTTCTTTGTGCCTAAAATATTATAGTAAGATATGAAAGGTGAAGAGCTGCTTTACCTAGATACCATGAAACAAGATAGTACTTAGATGTCGTTTCTGATCTAAAATCTATGAAAATCCAGAGTATTATCATAATGCCCTATAGTAATAGTCAATCTTTCTTCGATGTAGATTTGTCAACATGAGAACCCGTAGAACAAGCGGTAGTGAAATCATAGCTGAATTTATGACACAAGTTAATACACAAATGAACGAGATGTGACAGATGATCTGTGATCTAGCCTAAGTCAGGCAAGAACAAGCCCCAGTTTCTCCAAATCATATTCCCAATGACCCACCTCCAATCGTGCACTAAGGTCAAGATCTTGGAATACCCCAAAACCCAGTGGAAGGTCTAATCGTGAAGAAATTTTGAAAGATGAAACTGCCATCATTTAAAGGAGGATTAGATCCAGTTAAGGCTAACGAGTGGATAGCAGCCGTAGAGAAAAATTTTAGAGTATTACCCTGTACTGAGACCCAAATAGTAAGTCTGGCAACTTACCAAGTTGAGGGCAAGGCCCAAAAATGGTAGAATTTGAAGAGGCAAAATGAACCATGGATGGAGTGGGAACGATTTTTGGTTTGTTTTCAAGAGAAGTACTTTCCTCAGTCTTTGTGTGATGTTAAATGCATCGAGTTTTAGTGACTCAAACAAAGGAGAGGAATGACGGTTTCAGAATACGAAGCGAAATTTGAAAATTTAGCCTAGTACGCCCCACACATGATCTACACTGAACACATGAAGACACGAAAAGTTCGAGGACAAATTAAGGCCAGAGATTAGAAAAATGATTCGACCCTTAAGGCTACCCAATTATGCTGGCGTCGTAGATTGAGCATTGTTAGTAGAGCAAGAGAACAGTGAAAGTCGAAAAATCTTCAAGAAACAAAAACGTTAAATCACGAGTTTAGAAAACGTGGAATGAGGGAATTCAAAGAAGCAGGAGGCGGAAACAATGAAGGGAGAAAACCAAAATATTACTTGTTCAACACGTGGAAAGGCACACCCAAGAGTTTGTTTGAAGGGGACCGCAATTGCTTTTACTGCGGCACTGAAGGACATATGAGGAAGAACTGCCCAAAGTTTTTAAAAACTAGCAACGAAAAACAAAATCAGAATCGAAGGATTGGGAATGTAAAGAAACCACAGTTCAAGGCATGGAGTAATGACAATAACAACCAAAAACGAGAGAAGATGTTTGCCCTAGTTCCTAGAGATCCTCAGATTGCGGAAAAAGCGATCACAGGTAACCTCTCTATTTAGTCCTTGCCTGTTTACGTATTACCATTTGATGCAACCGTTTATAGCGTCTCATTGTGCTAAAGAATTGATAGGAACACAGTAATCTTTGGATTATGATTGTTGAGATCCCAATCCGTGAATAGGGGGTACTCTATTCCATGATGTATGAAAATTGTGATGTGACCTCTGATGAGGATTATTTATTGACTTACCTGAACTCTACTGATGTGGGATATTTCGATGTTATCTTTGGCATAGATTAATATCTTCCTAATCATACAACTATCGATTACACTTTAAAACATGTCGATTTTTGTACCCTTTAACGAGACGAGTTTTCTTCACCATCGTTTTTTTCCCTTTACCAACAACCCTAGTCTCGGAGGGAATCGATGAAACATAGAGGAAGTAACCATAACCTCTCCCTCTACGTGTGTACCTGGAAGTTGACCCCAATTTGACGCAAATCTTTTTGTGCCATTCCACTTTGAAGAAATGTCGTTGACCTAGCTTATGTTCTGACACGACCACCTATACAGTTTGGTCAAAATTTAACTTACAAAGAATGACCGGTACATATTATGGATTGGCAAGATAAACGACTTTGTAATAAAGTGATACTACTCACCAAAGTATGGTGGGACAACAATTCTGGAGGAGAAGCAATGTGAAAAAAGAAACCAATATGAGTGACAAGTACCCGAAACTTTTGGTGTAAGGAATAATGCTTTCTAACATAACTCGAGTAAAGTTTAAAAAATCAAACTTCTAAAGATGGAAAGAATGTAATATCTTGAAAAAATACATATATATATATATAATTAATTAAATTAAAATAATAAATAATTATAGTACTAATAAATAATAAATAATTATAATAATAACTATAGTACTAATGACTTTTCGGTTACAATTGTTAGGTACATAAGTATACTACTTAATTACGAAATAATGGTGTTTAATTATAATAAAATAATAATAATAATAAATATGTATATACATATATACACATAATAATAATAGTTATTATAAGAATTATATTAATAAATTTATAGTTATGATCGTTAATATATTACTTAATATAAATTAAATACGAAAATCATGATGCGACACAATACCCATTAAAAATAATTATTATTACTTAATTATAATATATTTAATTATAATATAAATATAAAATTTATTAAAGGGTTTTAACATCAAATGTGGTAACCAGTGCTTAAAACTCATTTAACCGAGCGTTATCATGAGCAATAATTTGAGCCATAACACTGAGCCTCGTTAGGTTGTTATCACTTTAAATACATGGTTTTAGATTAGGGTTGGATGAGATTTTGATTGTCGGTCAGTGAGAGACACTACTAGAAAAAATACTTTTTACCTCGAGTTTATTTGCGTCGACCCATTTGTCGATGTAAAAAAGTACCTTTTGTCTTGAGCTTTTTGTGTTAGTGTATTTATCAATGAAAAATGTATTTTTTTTAGACGGTAATTATAGATGACGCAAATAAGTGTAAAGTTGACGCAAAAAGTACTTTTTTTGAAACAACAAACGTTGCCGACATAAATAAGTAAAAATTGATTATTTACGACGGTAAAATAGCAGTGGCAAAAATGTTAGTCGCAAAAACATTTATTAGCGACGGCATGTTTCCCATCGCAAACAGTTTTAATCAAAACTACGTAGTTTTGGCTTAGCGGGATTTTTGTCCCCTTCTCCCCTGAACAGTATTTTGCCCTAAAAACCCTAATCAGATTTAACACGATTTTTGCCCCTTTTTCCCATCTCAACTTCTCTCTCTCTCTCTCTCTCTCTCTTCCATCTCTACTGCCACCGTCGCCCACCCTCACGACCGTCGCCCACCACCGCACCACTGCTCACCCTCACGACCGTCTCTCTCCCTCTTCCATCTCTATTGCCTTACTCCACCACCGCACCGCCGAAAGCTAAGCTAACCTTGCTACACTCCACCATCGCCCACCCTCACGACCGTCGCCCTCCTAACTCTCTCTCTCTGCCCTCTCCCTTTAAGCTGCGACACCGACGCACTTCCTACCACCGTCGCGCCACCGTTGAATCCCTACCACCGCGCCGCCGTTGCGTCCTCTCTCCCCCTTCATTACCAGCGTCATCGTCGCACTTCATTACCAACACCGCTGTCGCATTTCATTGCCGCCGTTGTGCTACCGCGCCGCCGTCGCCCTACCTCACGCCACCTGCGCCTTTCCTTGCCGGTATTGCATTAGTCCGGTGGTCGATTTTGTTCCTCATGCTTTTATTTTATCTTGATGTCCATGTGTTTAGTCCCAATGAACTAAATGTTAATTCTCTGTGTTGAAATTGTGAGGTCCATATTAAATTTTATTTCAAAATCTAAATTGGTTATTTTATAAATAATTATTGGTTAAAATTTAAATGAATATAATAACTGTAATTATATAAATTTTATTACATTTAATTTCCAAAAAAATTATTTTAAAAATTGTCTTTAAATTTTTAGAAACAATGTAATCAGGATTATTGAATTAATTTATTTTTTTAATAAATATTTTATATATTAAAATTTACAAAATAAATAATTTGAACTATAAAAATGGGATCAGATGTGGAGTCCACAATTCCAACAACACGGTGGAGTAGAGAAATTTTCAAAGTAAATAAGCTATTTTTAGAAACAATGAACCAAATTGAGGCAGCATTGTGTTTGTGGTTTGTTGCTGTTTGGTGGGCGTGCTTGTTTTGCTGTGTCGAGGGGCTGTTGTTTTGGTGTGATTGGGGGTGATGCTGCTGAATGCTGGGTGATGGGTTTTTTTTTTTTTCTTACTGTGGTGTTGTTGAATGCTACTTGGTGTTGCTGACGGTTGCCAAGAACAAAAGAGGTAAAGTCAAAAAAGGAATAGAAATTTTCATTTTCATAATTTGTATGCTTTTTCCATAATAAAATGAAGAGCTTTTCTCAGTAGAATTTATTAGTTGTACTAGGTCTCAGCTTAGCAGTTTCCAATTAGTTGTACAAAGATTGGTTTCAAATGATAAAAAAACATAATAAACTTCAATTTGGATTCACTCTCTCTCTCTCTCTCTGCTTTCTCTCATCAAACTGATGAGTCCTAACATTTTCCTTTTTAATTTTTTTTTCATGTTTTGTACTAAGAATTATGCTGTTTCCTAGTAGAGTTGAGTTGAATGGTGATGTTGCAGGTGGCATGGGGAGAAGCGAGTATGATTCAAGCTGAGAGGCTGTTACTAGGGGTGGCTCTTGAGGATCCAGCAAACCAGAGATTTGTTCTTTTGTCTGATAGGTTGGTATAATTATCCTCAAAATAACTAAAAATTATTTATTTATCATAGGTGTTATGATGGTGATTTGTTTACAGATGTTTTGCTCCATTTAATACAACACGTGGTTTGATTCATTGAAAAACATTGGCATTTGAGAATTGGAACAACTTTAGGCTGCTTGTCATTTGAATATATTAGAGTGAATTCTATTCCACACGTTCTATTTCATTCCTCTGATGAGATAGGAGATGATATGTTAGTCGTTTTAGTTTTAGTTTTAGTTGATATGGCTATGCACTCTGTACATTAAATTGGATATTATGAATATCTTATCATGGCTTCTTCTTTTTCCCCCTTCCTGTTTTGGTTAAATTTACTGAGGTATACAACCTTCCCTGCACAAGTTCATGTGCTTTTAATCTGCTTTACAACCTAATCCATATTGGGATATAATTTTTCCTGATTTGTATTGTTTCGTAGCTACCATATTGCAGGTACTAAGGGTGTCTTCTATGCTTGAGAACCGTATGCCAATATTGATGCTGTATGTCACGCCCCAAATTTCGGGTCATGTGAAATTCCCATAAACAACCAAGATAGCTCCCAACCCGAGAATACACTCTCAATATAAAACATACATGCATTTTATATAATCGCCAAATTGCTTACATTACACGGTGCCAATGCCGAAAAATATTTACAGCATACATGTTCAAAACTAGCAAAAAAGAAGACTACCGCTCTTCCACCCCTCCAGCAATCCCGGATCAACCTGCATGACCAGTACTTGAAAAATATTTTAAATCCCACACCGTGAGCCAAAGCTCAGCAGAAACTAGACAACACATGCAATATAAGCTAAACATGCTAGAAAAATGAGGTGTAGTTTTAGACTCTCTTTCAAGCCTTAAAACAGTTTGAAAACACGGCTCGCATGAGCCCCAAAGATAACAGATATATATATGCAACACATGAACATATATCTAAGCCGACTTTCACAAGCCCCGACAAGCTAACTCATGCAATCCGTGCACTACGCCCAACATACTATGAGCAACACACCCAACACATATCTCTCCAGGACCTCGTTTCCGTCCTTCAGTGTCACACGCATTGTCTTTAGGATCACGTTTCTATCCTTGAAACTATGCATATCATTCTAACAGAAATCATGCCACAGTTAAGGAAAAGTAGTAAAAACACAAACAAAGGTAACAACTATAGACTCCTGTCTATTACCCTAGTCACCACTTAAGGCCTGCTCGGTAATGGCAAGTACTATACGAAGTTACGACAATGACCCCATTAACGGAGGCAACCGGCTTAATTTACGGGATAAACCCAAAGATCTAAAGCACCTACACTTTCACCGAAGGACCACTACCCCATCTAACATTTATTAGGCTTCCACCAAAGGACCACTGCCTCTTCTAACATTTTTCGGGCTTTCACCGAAGGACCACTGCCCCATCTAACATTTCTTTAACCAGGGTTAACATCCACAGAAACATCCACAGACCCACACGTCCATCTATCACATTTCATACACCTATGCATAACTAAACTAGGGTAATGCATAATTCTACGTACGATCACTACATTTCACAAACCACGTCACATGCTACACACGCGACTCACACAACACTTACAACTCATGCAACATGCACCACATGCATCCGGTCCTCTGAGCCTACTTATACATGCCTATAAAACTATGAGTTTTAAAGCATAAACCACGTAATTCCCTTACGTAATCCGTACATAAACAAACAATGCACATAACTAGTTATAAAAATGCACATAGCCATATATAACTTCACATCATGACGCCACCCACCATATATAACTTCACAACTCAACCCCTCTTAAAGGAATTTCGTCCCCGAAATTCAACTCAACGTCAAAGGAAACAACCTTGTCGATCGCAATCGACACAGGCATACGAGATGGTTAGCCAAATCACTCCTAGGATATAGTCAAACAAGGTCAGGCATCTTAAACAACGGCTAACTATCTCAAAGACACGGGATTTACAACTCACTCCAACCTCACATGGTCACCAACCACTGCCTCAACATAACACATCGCCCACGGAATCCATCATGAACTCCCAAACAGATACAATGAAGAAACTGGCCCAAGGCCTGCATACTCAGAAAGTACCTCTGCTCGTTGATGGCATAGCTGCATCATCTGGCACGACCGGTGTCCTAGAAGAACTAGGAGCTATAAGGGCATACGCTCGTGGCAATGTCGCTCTGCCCTGTCCGCCATAGCATGGCGCTGCCGGCTGCTGTACCAACTGAACAGAAGTTCCCCTGTCTGTCGCTTGGGAAGTCTGACCTACAGGATGCTGCTGTCGATCATGCACAAATGAATCCTCTGGTGTGCCCGCTGTACTCAGCGCACTCTCTCTCTAGGGAGAATCTCTACAAATATGTCTAGGCTGGCCACATCCATAACAAATTTGTGACTCCCTCCCTTGTGACTGAACCGATACTGAACCCTGGGATTGCTTCCGCTGAGGGCAATCCACTACATGATGTCCGGGCTGCCTGCATCGGAAGCAACGAAACTCATACTACCCTGGCCTTCCCATTGAGACTACGAGAGGTGAGGATGCAAAAAACTGTGGCTGATACGACCCCACTGGATACGAACTCTGACCAAATGTCCATTGACGCTTATCATTGCGTCCTTGGGACTGTGCACTTCCCCCGTCCTATTGACTCCTACAGTATCTGTCTCTGTGCATCTCGTTCAGAGTGTCTTCCACCTTCATGGCGGTCTCCACCAACTCTGTAAAAACATGCATCCTGAATGCTGCCACTTGATCTCTAATAGCAGGCCTCAAACCCCTCTCGAACCTCTTCCCCCAGAATTCATTAGTGGGCATAATCTCCTGTGCAAACCGGGATAAGCTAGTAAACTCAGCCTCATACTCGACTACTGTCATCGTCCCCTAAGTCAGGAAAAGGAAGTCCTCTCTGTACCGATCCCTCAAAGACGCGGGAAAGAATTTCTCCAGAAATACCTTTGTGAATGCCTCCCAAGTACCTCCGACTGTAGTCCTAGCAAACTTCTACCACATGTGAGCACTCCCCCTCAGCTGGAATGTAGCAAAAGTAACTCTCAGATCATCTTTCTCTATCTGAAGTGTGTCCAAGATCCTAGTGATTAGCTCCAGCCATTCAGTGGCTACCATGGGGTTGGGATCCCCAGAAAAGGTAGAATGGTTCAAACGTCAGAACTCGCGCATTGCGACCGTCGCCCTTAGTTCAGGTACACTCTCTCTCCCCATAGAGGCCTCATCCAGCTGCCAGATGGAGCCGACTATCTCACGCAACAGATCTCTATCAGCAGGTCCTTGGGGTGCATTAGCATCCTAAATATCTGGGATGAAATGTCCCTTCAGCCAAAACCATGGCCACGGCCTCGACCACCGCCTCGTCCTCCCCGCGTGAACATCGCGTCTATAGGAAACCGACAGAACATAAGACGCAACACATATCATGAACATAAACGCTATCCATGTAAGCATGCTAACACATAGCCATATAGGTTCATGTTAAACCAACCCCACATACTGAGGAGAACCGACAAGAATGACGCGTCAGTCTGGACAACTTGCTCAGATTCTCCGCTAGAAATCACGTCAGCTAAAAGCATTTCTAACTTGGCTCCCAAGTTTGTTAAACCAAATGCCCAAAGGTAAGACTAATGAATCCTACAGTTCAATCTTTATGCTCACATATACACATCATACTCATGCTTAACATGCTAATACGTTCATGTTATCAAAATATCTAAACACACGCAGTCAAGCACACGCAATCAACCTCACACGGTGATATACCCTCTTCCCACAGCTTTTAGGTATTCGAACACAGAGCTCTGATACCAAGCTATCACGCCCTAAATTTCGGGTCACGTGAAACACCCATAAACAACAAAGATAGCACCCAACCCGAGAATACACTCTCAATATAAAACATACATGCACGCGTCAGTCTGGACAACTTGCTCAGATTCCCCGCTAGAAATCACGTCAGCTAAAAGCATTTTTAACTTGGCTCCCAAGTTTGTTAAACCAAATGCCCAAAGGTAAGACTAATGAATCCTACAGTTCAACCTTTATGCTCACATATACACATCATACTCATGCTTAACATGCTAATACGTTCATGTTATCAAAATATCTAAACACACGCAGTCAAGCACACGCAATCAACCTCACACGGTGATATACCCTCTTCCCACAGCTTTTAGGTATTCGAACACAGAGCTCTGATACCAAGCTATCACGCCCTAAATTTCGGGTCACGTGAAACACCCATAAACAACAAAGATAGCACCCAACCCGAGAATACACTCTCAATATAAAACATACATGCATTTTATATAATCGCCAAACGGCTTACATTATACGGCGCCAACGCCGGAAAACATGTTACAACATACATGTTCAAAACTAGCAAAAAGGAAGACTGTAGCTCTTCCAGCTCTCCAGCAACCCCTGATCAACCTGCGTGACCGGTACCTGAAAAATATTTTAAATCCCACACCGTGAGCCAAACTCAGTAGAAACTAAACAACACATGCAATATAAGCTAAACATGCTAGGAAAACAAGGTTTAGTTTTATACTCTCTTTCAAGCCTTAAAACAGTTTGAAAACATGGCTCGCACGAGCCCCAAAGATAACAGATATATATATGCAACACATGAACATATATCTAAGCCGACTTTCACAAGCCCCGACAAGCTAACTCATGCAATCCATGCACTACGCCCAACACACTATGAGCAACACCCAATACATATCTCCCCAGGACCTCATTTTCGTCTTTCAGAGTCTCACGCACTGTTTTTAGGATCACGTTTCCATCCTTGAAACTATGCATATCATTCTAACAGAAATCATGCCACAGTTAAGGAAAAGTAGTAAAAACACATACAAAGGTAATAACTATAGACTCCTGCCCATTACCCTAGTCACCACTTGAGGCCTGCTCGGTAATGGCAAATTCTATACGGAGTTACGACAACGACGCCATTAACGGAGGCAACTGGCTTAATTTACGGCATAAACCCGAAGGTTCAAAGCACCTACATAACCCTGCATCGTCAGGACCACGTTCTCGTCCTTCAGATACCCACATGCACATACACAACACAAGGATCTTCTCGGGTTTTCACCGAAGGACCACTACCCCATCTAACATTTTTTGGGCTTTCACTGAAGGACCACTGGCCCATCTAGCATTTCTTTAACCAGGGTTAACATCCACAGACCCACATGTCCATCTATCGCATTTCATACACCTATGCATAACTAAACCAGGGTTTAAATGCATAATTCCACGTACGATCACTACGTTTCACAAACCACGTCACATGCTACACACGCGATTCACACAACACTTGCAACTCATGCAACATGTACCACATGCATCCGCTCCTCAGAGATCACTTATACAGTCCTATAAAACTATGAGTTTAAATGCATAAACCACGTAATTCCCTTACGTAATCCATACGTAAATAAACAATGCAGATAACAAGTTATAAATGCATATAACCATACATAACTTCACATCATGACGCCACCCGCCATATAACCCAACACGACATCACATGCCACGCACCCGTCATCCGTTTACCCAAAGAAAACTAAACCTAGCCCAAAGGCCAACACCAAAACCATAAACCCCAATTTTCACAAACCAACGTCTTTTTCCCAAAAGACCCACGATCCCTAAACACGCCCAACACGGCCATCGTAAACCCACGACGACCATACGCGCCCAACACTAACCCGACAGTAAATAAACACCACGCACCTAACCGTGCACCAACACCCACGCCTAACTGTGCACGTCACTCGAGGATGGCACCTAAACAAACACCCGAGGCCACTACACGACCCCCAAAACCACAACACGATCAATCGAACCCCGAAACCCAACCACCGAACCATAAACACACAATCTAGTGCCTCAGTCGACTGGACCCCAACCCCAAGTCGACTGAAAACACACTGGAAAAGCCCAACAACGCTCAGGAGCACTGTCCAATCGACCGGACCCCACAAACCAAGATTCAGTCGACCGAACCTCACAGTCCAGTAGACTAAGCTGAGCCGAAAACAGTTTTTGAGCTATGGGTTTAGCCTTCTAAACCTCGATTTGACACCTCGAAACCTCCGTCCAACACCCTTGGACATCCACACGCCTAGGCTTAACACCAAGACTATGAAAGAAACTCCCGACACCCGATTCCATCCACCGAAATCGACTAAAAACAGGTTTTAAACCCAAAAATCTAACTTGAAACAAAATCGATTTTCATGCAGTTAAAGACGATAAAAGCCGCACGATTACACGTAGCACCCTTATAAGACATGAGAGTCTAGGATCCTACCTCGGTAAGTTAAAACCTCAACGCCTCGAACCATGTGCCAAACCGAGCTTCGCCGGAATGAAATTATGCCCGGATGGATGCGTAGACCACGATGCCAATAGAAGGATTTGCTATTGGATCGTCGAAAATTGAGCCTCGTGCCTCCGAGAAGTTAGAGAGAAGGCAGAGAGAAAAAAGAGGAAACTTGGTGGAAAAGTTTTGAAAATATCTTTTGAAAATATCTAACTCCAGATATTTATAGGCCTTCAAAATATCTTTTTTTTAATATTTAAAATTCGCACCGCAACACCCTACGACCTCGGGAACTTGCCCCGCATGCATATCTAATCCCGATCATGCATCTAAACGCATATAAACATGCAAAATCAAAAATGGGAAACATGCGTCGAAAAACAAAACGGGTTAGGGTCTCACATCTCTACCCCCTTAAAGAAATTTCGTCCCTAAAATTCAACTAAAGGTAAAAGGAAACAACCCCGTCGATCGCAATCGACACGGGTATACGAGATGGTTAACCAAACCACTCCTAGGATATAGTCAAACAAGGCCTGATATCCTAAACAACGGCTAACTATCTCAAAGACACGGGATCTACAACTCACCATAACCTCACATTGTAATCAACCACTGCCTCAACGCAACACATCGCCCACGGAATCCATCATCAACTCCCAAACAGATACAATGAAGAAACTGGCCCAAGGCCTGCATACTCAGAAAGTACCTCTACTCGCTGAATGCATAGCTACATCATCTGGCACGATCGGTGTCCTAAAAGAACTGGGAGCAATAAGGGCATACGCTCGTGGCAATGTCGCTCTGCCCTGTCCGCCACAACCTGGCACTGCCGGCTGTCGTACCGACTGAACTGAAGTTCTCCTATCTGTCACTCAGGAAGTCTGACCTACAGGATGATGTTGTCGATCCTACACAAATAAATCCTCTAGTGTGCCCACTGTACTCGGCGCACTCTCTCTGTGGGGACAATCCCTACGAATATGTCCAGGCTGGCCACATTCATAACAAATCTGTGACGCTCCGTCCTCCGAGCACGTCGGGACATACATAATAAACTAGCCATACATTCATATTTACATACGATAGTTAATACATTATAAACGAGTCTGAACCATCCACAATTACATATCTATTACAGTTTTACCAAAGAAAAAATTTAAAAATCGCTAAGCACGGGATAAACTGCATGTAAGAACAAAAGTGGGAATCTTGATTCCTTAGAATGCATCAGCCGAGTCCATGTGCTCTTGGAATTCACCTTGTTCTTCCAATTATTGTTCTCCCTTGAGGATGCCTTCCTCGAAAAACTCCTCCTTACCTGTGGCACAAATGTTATGTGCCAAGGCCTAGAAGGAAAACACTCTAACCATCTAACTAATTTCACGGCACAAAATTCACCACAACACATCATATAATACTCCGTACAGTTTATAGTCAATGAGACAGACAAATTTATAACAGAGCAGTAGAAAAGTCAATAAGCATACGTATATGAGATGTCGTGTATGAAATGCAAATGCCCAACCCAGCATGCGCCCAGATTAGAACAAGAATTCCATACCGGGAATCACCATAGTAGACTTGATGGGACTTTAATCACCAAAAACCCATTCTCGCCTTGTTACGAATAATAACCACTTCGCCGGGCGTCATGCCACAGTTGTTTTACTCAACGGCAACGGCGTGGGGTGACCAATAACATCCTTATCCCAAAACCAAGCCAAAATTAAATGCACACAAAACCCACCTTAAGAACAAGAATACTCGTTTGGTATCAACCCAAAGTCTAAATCATTAAACTAGAATGCTAGCGACGAACCCATGGTGTCCAACAATATCCATAAACCATTTCAAACATCGGAGACGCACCCAGGATGTATAAACCAAATCTGTAACACTGGGGACGCACCCAGAGTGTACAAGCCAAATCATTTCAAACACTGGGGACGCACCCAGGGTGTATAAACCAAAACATTTTCAAAAATGGCAACCAGGGACGCCCTAAATTTAGAATAAAAAATAACAATCTCAACACAGTCCATCCCAGCAACAATTTGCAGAAATGGACTCCAACGTGCCAGGATGCAAATGACAATGCTTATAATGTGTACCATTGATCTCATATGCAACAATTTATAGCATGGCATCAACTATCATGGCAGTGTTCATGGTACAATTTGCGAAACATATGGTACAATTTTCAAGATATGATTCAATATAATAGCATGGGTTTTAAATCACCGTACATTAACTTGAAACACTAATCAACTAATTCAAATAAGTCATCATACAAAAACTTGGGTCTCATAGCAAATGGTGCTCGAATCACACTTAGCAACTTTTAAGGCTAAAACCAAGTATTAAATTAAAAGGGGCGACAAAGTTTTGGGGTATATAAACTTGGAATTAAGTTATTATTTTTATACATCATTTAGATAAAAATATTTTCTACAACTCTCATGTTTAATACCAAGGCCAAATCCTATGGAAAATGGGTAAACATTTTATTCTAAGCAAAAATGGTTCAGCACTTTCTCCAGATTTTTACCAAAACCAAGCTTATGTTGCTCTCGGGTTTGGGGTATCAAATGAAGTCCAAATGAGTCCATTTTTTTGTATGTTCTCGTTTAATCTGTCCCTTACAAGTTTCATGTTTAGAGCTAAGGATAGTTGTTTGAAACAAGTTAGACTTTTTGACCATTTTAAAAAGTAAATTCTGTCAGCCACCAAAACTCAGCAGAGTTGGTTTTGGATAGAGGGTTTAAAACGGTTTTGGGGTATCATCTCGAGGATTGAAGGTCTAATTTTTGCGAATCCAATACTTCAATATGCTAGCTACAATGTTCTTGTAGACCACTTCTGGAATAGGTCACTAAAAATAGGTGTTTTGGGCTATATAATAATATGTGACAGAATGTTCCTCGGGGGCTGAACTTCAATAGAGACTTTACAATGGGTTTTGACATGTCAAACCTCAATATATTGTTCTCATTTTTGGTGAGTAGATAGATATACATGTTAGATACAACTTTCATGTTTTGACCAAAGTTCGGATCTCATTTTAAAATAGGGTTTCTGAGTCGGTAGTGTTGACTGGTTAGAAAATGACACATTTTGGTAAAATTGCAGTATCTTGAGTTCTGGTTATGAAAATGAGTTGAAAGAAACTTTGGATGAAATATAACACAAAAATCTAACTCTGGGCATAAAAATCAAACTTAGATCAATTTTCTACATTGAGTTATGGCGTTTCAAATATCAGGGCAGAAACATCAAAATTCTCAAAAATTAAGCCTCTTAGAGTTTAAGTCTTCTACTTATGCCATGTCAAGTTTTTGTTCCATTTCTTTACATGCTTGTGTTCTAGAATTTAATATCAAAGCTCTAGAACACTTAGAGGTCATCAAACTCAAAGATAACAACACACATCTCATATCATTCACAAACATAACAGCCCCTAAATTCCAACTATGACGCCTTTTCGGTTTTTATTTCGGTTCTTGATTCTTGAAGTGTTAAAGAGGTGTGTTGGGAGATATTTTGAGGGTTCTTAGATACAAGGTTTATAGATTTTACTTATTTTGAGAGATCAAAGAATGATGTAGGATTGATTTGGACTTAGCTTTCGAAAATCTTCTCGGTTTCCTTGCTTTTCTTCCTTCTTCTTCCTCAAACTCTCTCAAACCGTCAAGATCAAAGTGTTTCTGGTTCCTCCCCCTCTCTTGGCCGAAAATGACATATAGGGAAGAGGTTGTTTGACTCTCTTTATATAGGCAAGATTAGGGAACATTTGGGAGACAAAAAAGTACAAAAAGGTCCTTTTTCTTCTTCATATCACGTGGGTGACTTGACAAGGTGCAAACTTTGAGAGATATAAATCAGATTTGGTGAAGGGAATTCGGCTAGGGGTTGTTTGGGGTACAAAAACCTGATCCCCCATCAATCAAGGGGTTTTGCATAGGTTTGTGTGTCCTATTGTGCAAGAAAATGTATTAAAAGTTAATTTGATATATCTTTTTAGTGTCTTTTTCTATTGAGACTTATTATTTTTGTATGTTTATGAGAAATATAGTATTTTTATATATTATCATAGTTTCCATAACACTTGATTAAATAGATGTAGTCTTTTAAGTCAAATTAAGCTCTTTTGGCAATATATAACTTTTTGACTTATTTTGTTGTGTATGAACTTCAATAATAATTTGTTTGCTTTTATTGACCTATAATACTATATTATTATGTATATTACTTGTTTAACAAGTATTGGATCATCACAATATTTAATTTAATACATTTCTCATCATTTTAAGCTAAAAAGAAAGCAAAAAGTCACTTTTGGCACATTTTCCAGGGTGGTCGGCCACTAAGGGGTATTTTTAGCATTTTTGATGTTATTTTATCCTTTACTACTTAATTGTACTTAAATTCATGATTTAGGGTTTTCATATGTCAAAATTTAGATTTTAAGGCTTTTTGTTGTACTATGGGCAAAACGGTCATTGTACCCTATTTATGAGAATTATTATTTTTTAATTCATTATTTCATGATATTACTTCATTTAGAATGTTAGGAGATTCTCCGGGTGCTAGGATTTTGTTGCCTGTGTTTTGGGCCTTTTTAGGGTTTTCGGGCCAAACTTAGGGTTTTGGATCTCTTCTGTATTCTATGGTCTCGAGGGCTATCCGTCACTAATATTGGGGTTCGAGCAGGGTTGTTACAATCTACCACTCTAAAAATAAATTTCGTTCCCAAAATTGCGTATTGTACCTCAATCCGCGAATAACTGAGGATGACTTGCCCTCATGGTTTCCTCCCGTTTTCAGGTTGATTCTTCAATTCCGTTGTGATTCTAAAGAACTTGAACAAGCGGGATGGTCTTTCCTCTAAGAACCTTGTCACGCTGATCGATTATTCTTACGGGTTGTTCTTCAGAAGTAGCGTCCTCATCGACTTGAAGTTCTTTTCAATCTAAAATGTGAGCAGGATCAGGTTCGTACTTTCTCAACATCGACACATGAAATACGTTATGAACACTGGCAAGCTGCGGTGGTAGAGCTAAACGATATGCTACTTCTCCAATTTTAGCCAAAATCTCGAACGGTTCAATGAACCTTGGAGCTAACTTTCCTTTTCGGCCGAAATGTATAACTCTTCGTCGTGGTTGGATCTTCAGGAATACATGATCTCCTACTTCAAATTGTAGCGGTCTCCATCGCTGATCTGCGTAGCTCTTTTGTCTGCTCTGAGCGGTAGCTAATCGTTGCTGAATCAGTCTGATCATCTCGGTAGTCTCTTGTATAAGATCTGGTCCAAGAAGTGCATTCTCTCCTTTCTAGCAACAAATTGGTGAACGACACGGTCTTCTGTAAAGAGCTTCATACGGCGGCATGCCAATACTGGATTGGTAGATGTTGTTGTAAGCGAACTCAACCAACGGTAGGTGCTTCTCCCAATTTCCCTTGAAATCCATGACGCAAGTTCGAAGCATGTCTTCTAGTGTTTGAATTGTGCGTTCAGATTGTTCGTCAGTCTGTGGATGAAAAGCCATGCTGAAACAAAGCTCTATTCCTAAAGCAGCTTGTAAGCCTTGCCAAAAACGCGAGGTGATACGCGGGTCTCGATCTGATACAATAGATAACGGAACTCCGTGAAGACGAACGATTTCCCAAACATATTTCTGACTCAAGTTTTCTAATTTCTCGGTCGTTCGGACATGTAGAAAATGTGCTGACTTTGTGAGACGATCTACGATTACCCAGATAGAGTCGTGTCCTGCTGGTGACCTCGGTAGTCCAGCAACAAAGTCCATAGTGATGTGGTTCCATTTCCATTGAGGTATTTTTAGGGGTTGAAGGGTTCCTCCTGGTCTTTGGTGCTCGATCTTTACTTGCTGACACGTAAGGCATTTGGCTACGAAGCTTTCTACATCCTTCTTCATGCCATTCCACAAATAGTGTCCCTTCAAATCTTGGTACATCTTTATTCCTCTGGGGTGGACCATAAAGAGTGATTGATGATGTTCTTTCAGGATATCTCTTCTTAGATCCTCGACATTCAGCACGAAAAGCCTACCTAGGTATGTCAAATGTCCGTGTTTGTTGACTACCCAACCTGGTTTCGATTCTTCCATGATAAGATGCCTCCGAATAAATTCAGACTCCTGGTTATACTTTTGGGCATTCACGATTTGCTGATGAAGATTTGTCGTTGCCACGGTTAGACAAAAACAGTTCCCATCTCCCGATTCTGACGGTTGGAGTCGATATTCGTTGAGTGTTCCCATCATATTCCATTCCCTTACTGCTATTCTAGCTAGCGTGCTCTTTATCCTCCGACTAAGGGCGTCAGCCACTACATTTGCTTTACCCGAGTGATAGTCTAAAGTGAACTGATAGTCCTCCAGGTATTCCATCTACCGGCCTTGTCTCATGTTGAGGTCCTTCTGGGTGAATAGGTACTTTAGACTTTTGTGGTCCGAGAATAGTTCGAACTGTTCCCATAAAGATAGTGCCCCCATAAATTTAGTGCAAAAACCATGGCTACAAGCTCCAGGTCGTGAGTAGGATATCTGCTCGTGAGGTTTCAACTGTCTTGACCCATAGGCTACTACCTTACCGTTTTGCATCAACACGCATCCTAAACCTTCCTTAGACACGTCGCAATACACTGTATATCCAACCTCACTTTTAGGTATGATTAGGATAGGAGCGCAAGTCAATCTTGTCTTAAGCTCCTGAAAAGCTGTCTCACACTTTTCGTTCCATTCAAACTTTACTCTCTTCTGTGTTAATCTTGTCATTGATCGCGCCAGTTTAGAGAAATCTTGGATAAACCTTCGATAATATCCAGCTAATCCCAGGAAACTACGAATTTTAAAGACGTTCTCGGGTGGCTTCCAATCCAAAATGGCTTCCACTTTGGCTGGATCCATAGCTATCCCTTCTTTAGAAACCACGTGTCCTAGAAACTTCACTTCATGTAACCAAAACTCGCACTTACTTGCCTTTGCATAGAGTTGTGAATCCCTTAGTTTCTGCAAAATAATCCTTAAATGTTGCTCATGTTCTTCCTCAGTCTTTGAATATACCAAGATGCCATCTATAAAAATCACTACAAACCGATCGAGGTAGGGCTGAAAAAGTTCGCTCATCAAACTCATGAAAACTCCTGGGCATTCGTCAATCCAAAAGGTATCACCACGAACTCTAAGTGTTCATATCGCATTCTAAAGGCTGTATTTGAAATATCTTCCTCTTTAACTCGGAGTTGGTGGTATCTTGAGTGTAGATCGATCTTTGAAAAACAGACTGATCCTCGAAGCTGATCAAAGAGATCTTCTATACGGGGCAAAGGGTATCGATTCTTGATCATTACTTTGTTCAACTAACGGTAGTCGATGCAAAGACGTAAGGTTCCATCTTTCTTCTTGGCAAATAATGCTGGTGCTCCCCATGGCGATGTACTTGGACGGATAAAATCCTTACCGAGCAATTCTTGAAGTTGGTCATTTAATTCTCTCAGCTCGACGGTAACCATTCGGTGTGCTGCAATCAAAATCGGTGCAGTTCCAGGTTGGAGCTCTATCGAAAATTTGACCTCACGGTGTTGAGGTAAACCAGGTAGTTCTTCCGAGAATACATCTTCATATTTACACACGACTCGTGGTAACTCAGGTGTTCGTGAGACGTTTATACTAGCAAGCAGACATGTTATTCTTCCTACAAAGTTATTCGATTCACGCTCTTTCACATTACTCGGGTTAAGACTTCGCGCCGTTCTCCTCGTATTCGCACAGAAGTGCCATCCTCTACTTGTGCCCATATTTTCTTTTGTCGGCAATCCATGATAACACGATGATGTCCAGAGAGCCAATCCATTCCCAGAATCACGTCGTACCCGTTAAAGTCCATCACTCGTAAGTCGCAAGTAAAAAGGGTGTCGGTTACTCGCAATGAACACACCCTGCAAACTGAATCTGCTCGTGTTAGACTTCCTAAGGGTGTGATAACGCTTAGGGTTTGGTCTAGGGCCTTAGGTTCCAAGAACAAAGATTTCACGCAAGCTAAAAATATAAAGGAATGGGATACTCCAGAATCAAGCAGCACTTTCACTAAGGTATTAAACAACACGAACATACCTTGTATGACCTGAGTGTCCTCCTCCTCCTCTTCTTCTTGCAGGGCAAAGATGCGTCCTCCCATAGGTCGGTTCCTATTGTTGTTCTCGTTCCTTATCCCATTGTTTGAACCTCCCAGGGGTTTCTGATTTGCATTGCGTGGTGGCCTTCCTCTTCCATTCGGTGGGTTAACAGTTGGCCTGGCAACTTGAACAGGTTGTGGGTTTCTTGGCAATTGGTTCTGTGGTTGCCTCCATGGTTGGGGTTGATTGTTCTGATTCCTCTGCGTGAGACGCGGGCACTCATATTTCCTATGTCCTGGTTGATGACATTCGTAGCATACTGCAGGTGTTGCGGAGGGATTTCTTGGTTTCCCTTGTCTGTACTCCTGGTTGTACGGCTTCTTAGGAATAAACACTATGTTTTCTCCTCACAGGCCCTCCAAAGCTGGTACTTCCTTTCTTTTGGTTCCAAATCTTTCTTGAGTCGGCCAGATCGGTCTCGGCGAGCAAAACGGCTCGAACTACTTGAGTGTATGTAGGGAGCTACAGACAAATCACCCTGGTTCGAATAGATGGCTTCCGGCCCCACTCAATCTTCCTTGCCTTAGATTCCTCATCAAGTGCTAGGGTTGCAGCAAAGCGACTTAACTCCTCAAGACGATTCACGTATTGCGTTACTGTCATCGAGCCTTGTTTAAGATCCAGAAACTCACGAACTTGTGCCTGACGAAAGGGGGCTGGGAAATACTTTTCCAAGAATAAACCCTCAAACTGGTCCCAAGCTAGTGTTGCTACATCCGGTGTGTTGTTGATTAAGGACCACCAGTGATCCGCTTCTCCTTCTAGTAGGTGCGCTGCCAAGGCTACGCGGTCTTCTTCGTCTTAAACTCCCATAGAATTAAACAACTTCTTGACCACCCTTAACCTCTCTTTTTCCTTCCTAGGTTCTGTTCCTCCTCTGAACGTCGAGGCTCGCTGTCTACCCATCTCAGATAAGAACCATGCTCGGTCACGTACGATAAGACGGTTGATGCTAGCGGCTTGTTCTCACAACACTTGGGCTAATCCCGGCACCTCATTGGCTATGGGTCTGTTAGTTTGGTGGTGATTTGGTCATCTACCAGCCATCCTAAAAAAAGAGAGTTATGGTCTTGCAAATTGTTTCAGTTCTTGATTATTTCTCGTGTTTTGGGATCTTGTGGAGTTAATGTAGGGTTGCAAAATTACTTGTAGAGAATTTACTGTAACGTTTTTATTTCATTCTAACTTATAATTGGTATAAGATTTTTCAAGTAGTTCGTAAAATATGCATACAACACACAAACAACTACAACACTTAAACAAAATGGAAAATACAACGCCTACACACTAAGGCCTAAGCAAAGAGATGCGGGTAGAAATGTTGAACAAACGCCTCGCGTTCCCATGTTGCGTCGTATATGTTAAAGCTGCGCCATAGCACCTTGACATGCCAAGCATTGGTTGGTCCTATCCTCATCTTGTTTGTTATTGCTGTTGGAACCTCCTGATATATTTTTGAGTTTTCAAAGTCGATGGTTGGGTCAAGTGGGTCGATGATTCCTCTTTCATCCTTCGGTCTCTAGCGTTGCATCCATTTCGTGGTCAATATGTCTCCGAATCGGGCCTTAAACCCTGGGGAAAAATCTAAACGGTAAAGCGTTCTGCTGTACTTCTTGAGCACTCGTACATGTCATATGAAACGGGAAAAGGTCTCTAGTTTCCTCCACAAGCACATCTTGTCCGGACAAATTTTGGTGTACACCCTTTCTCCCACGCGATACCCTCGGTTGTCTTGATGACCAAAGTATAGAGTAGCATCGACGGCCTCATCCTCATCAAATTCAGGTGCAGGTGCTTCAAGCTTGTCGTACCGGAAAGCAATGGCTCCTTATTCTTCGTCCTCGTCCTCAGCCTCATCTTCGTCTTCGCTGTCCGCATCGTAAGTGGCCTCTTCCTCACCTTTCCCGGCTAACCACCTAGGTTGTAACAACTCGATCCGGACTCTAGTTGTAACAGCCCGGATTATAACTAATCGCAGAGCAATCTAGCCAAGACACTAGTATTAGCGACAGTTAATTGATAAGATCTTAGATCGCTGCATGAATAGAAGAAACCCTAATTTCACTCGAAACCCTAATTTCACTCGAAACCCTAATTTAACTTAGAAATCCTAAAAATGCCAACTACTCATAGGCAAAGCCCTAACACTTAGAAAAGTCTTGGAATAGTTTAAATTAAGTAAATAACATAAAACACTAAATTAAAAATCAAAAAATTTCATAACTAAGGTAAAATGACCATTTTGCCCCTAGTATAGAAAAAATGTCCTAAAAATTTAAAATTTGACACATGGACACCCAAAATCAGATATTTATACACAATTAATTAAGAAAATATAAAATAATAACCAAAATAACCAAAATGCCCTTGCATGGTCGGCCACCTAGGAATTTGTGCCCAAAAAGTCACTTTTTGCCTTTTTAAGCTTAAAAATGAGAAAATATGTTTAAATTAAGTATTATTTTGACTCAATACTTTTTATACAAGTAATATATATAATAATATAATAATATAACTCAACAAAAGCATACAAATAATTATTTAAAATCTCTACACAATAAATAAGTTAAAAAATTAATTCTAGTCAAACTAGCTTAATTTAGCTTAAAAGCCTATACTTATTTGTTTAATTGTTATCAAAATTATGATAAATCATGGAAAAATTAAATTAATTATAAATGCATTAATATAGTAGATTTTAGTAGGTTTAGGTATATAAAATTAATATTTTATGTAATTAAATACACAAAAATACGATAAAATACATTTTAGAACCCTAATTTAATGCAAATTCAGCTTTTGGTCTGCCCAAACAAACCCCAGCTGGCTTTCCCACCTGCAAAATATCAGATATGCATTTCTCAAAAAGAGGCCACCACCCCATGCAACCAATGGAGAATTAGAAAATTCAAAATTTTTCTTACACATAATAATTAAGTCTCATTTATCATTTTTTATAAAAACCACCAAGCCAAACACTCTTCCCTTTCATACACATTCGGCTGAGAGTGAGAGAGAGAGGCTCCAAAAGTTATCTAAGTGTCCTAGGAGAAGAAGGAGAGAAGAAGAAAGAAGGAAGGAAGGAAGAAAGGAGGAGGAACCAAGGAGAAGTCATTAGAGCCAAGTCTATATCTCCTTCACCCATTTGAGTTTCAAATAAGGTAAGTAACTCCCTTAAACCTTCTGATATTCTCCCCTAAGATACCCCTCAATCCATCTCTATAACAAACCCTAACAACATAAAACAAAGAATGAGTGAAAAAAAAGGCGTCGTAGGAGTGATTTAGGGACTGTTTATGTATGAGTAAGCTTTGTATGTATTTGCATGTGTGTATCTTTGAGTTTTATGGCCTAAACATGTTCTGGAGTTTTGGTTTATGTGAGCTTGTAACATGTATGTAAAGAAAATATATAAAAAATGTACACAACATAAGCTAAGCAATCAAAACCCTAAGTAGACTGATTTTCTGGACTTACTCACTTTCTGCCACCTAATTTAAATAATCATAACTAAATTTTAAAAAGTGTTCTTAAAGTGATTTTTGTGTCTAGATCTATATTTTTGAGTTATCTTTCCTACGAAATTGGTTTGAAGTGATTTTGTTGGGTGGAACTCCAGATATCTCATTTTTGCCAAGGAGTGTCAGATCTTGACCACTCTGACTTGCAGACCTAAACACCTTAAGTTAGAATGAGAACCGAGCTTAGGTCAAAACACCAAACTTGTAGAGGACATATTTATGTTTCTGTCCACAAAAAATGAGCCAAAAATATGAAGACTTGATAGGTCAAAACACTTCCTAAAGTCACTGTTGAGGTTCAGTGACTGACTGACCTTTCTGTCACATCTTTTTGTGAGACTTAAAACCTAATTTTTTTGAAGCCAAATACAAAAGTGGTAAATATAAACTTTGTAGCTAACATACTAAACTAGTTACTGAACAAAACTCAGCCCAAAATACTTTCGGATGCTACCCCAAAGGTTTTAAACCTTCTCTGTCAAAAACACAGTATGCAGATCCTTTTTAGGCTGACTAAATTCTTTTTATAAATTGGCCAAATTCTCAAACTTTTTCCAAATAAGTTGTCCTAACTCAAAACATGAAATTTGTAGGAAACACCTTAAACTGGAACCTCACGAAAAATCAGAGCCAAATCCCCTGAATTTATGCCCCAAAACAGTGGCCAACATCAGCTCAATTTCTATGTATTTCTCTGTAAATTGCTGAATCGTTTTTACTTAAATAAAATAAATGACCTTTTTACTTTAGGAACTGATCTTAGTGATAAACATAAAAGTTATGAAAAATATTTTTATCTAATTGGTGTTAAAATTTTAAAAATTAAATCAATACTTAAGTACTTCAAAACGCTGTTGCAACCTTAAAACTAGCAATTAAAACTTATACCTAAAATTGGCTAAGTGTTTGAATGGTGTGTTGCTTATGAAACTTGAGTATGTGAATCTTATATGAATTTTGTGAGTAATTAGTGTATGAAAATAATGCTTTTGATGAAATGAACTCATACCAATGGTTCGATTCTATATCGCTTAAATTGTGGTTATGCTTCGCATGATTGCACTTAATGCTTTAGCAAGTTGTACCATGTGTCAAGTCATATTTATACACAATGGAATAATTAGTTGTACACAAAAGGCACATTACACATTCATGGGCATTCCTACATTGCATCTTGGGTTATCAAAGTCCTTCGTAGCTTTTAAATTGGGTTGGGAATCATTGTTTAGTGGTTGTGGGCTTAGGGCGTCCCTAGTTGCCATGTTTTGAAATGAAATTGGAGGTTTTGATTATAAAAAAGAGGTTTAGGCACCATGAGTTCATCACTAGCTTTAATTTAGACTTTGGGTTGACACTTAATGAGTATCCTTGTTCTTATGGTGGGACTGGTCGACCTGGAATGAGGATAGGTAAAATTGGATAAAGGTCGATCCTCATGTCGTTGCCATTGAGTAAAACAGCTGTTGCATAAAGCTCGGCAATGAAAATTTACTATTTGCAACGAGGAGAGAATAGATTCGGTGATCAAGTGCCATCAAGTCTACTCTGTAATTCCCGGCGTGGAATTCACTGGAAGTACTTGAGGATTGGGCATCTGCATTGCATTCATTTGCATGACACACTCATTCTTTTGTTCTTATATATGTTCATTCTATTGAAAATGATAAATAGCCTGTAACTTTGCATTTGGTGCTATACGATATGTATTGTGGAATGTCTTGTCGCGAGTTTGTTAGACGGTTTAGAAAATTTTCTTCTGGGCTCCGACTCATAGTATTTATGCCATAGGTGACGAAGAGAGACCCTTTGAGGAAGGTGGGTTCATTTAAGGGGAAGAATTTGCAGAAGAGGGAGAGCGGCAGGAGCATATCGACCCCAACGACGTAGTTGGAAGACGTAGGATGTCTCTATTTGATCTTTTGTTCAAGTTTTCCATGGACATGATGTAAATTTTGTTAAGTTTTCTGAATGACTGTACTAATTAAGTATTTTGAACAATCTCTGAACCGTTAATGATGTAATAGTTATCTTATGTATTTATGAATATATGGCTAGAATACGTTCCTTATTTATAGTTATATATGTCCTGACATACCCGGGGAACGGGGTGTCACAGAGGCTCAACCCCGAAGGTTAACTCTAAACCTCCAAAACATAGTTTGTCGAGATTTTTAGAAATCTACCGTTTTTAAAACCACCCTTTGAAAACCAGATATATCCACAATTCATATCATGTAGAAAACCAAGAAAAGAGCAAAACATGCTTTTTACCCGAAAAATAAGGTCTAAATAGAAGACATGATATATAATGCATTTTCAAACGTCAAACTCTGCGCTCCATTTAACAACCATATAGTCTATGATCTTATCTTGGAGAGCCAAAAGCTCGACGCCTCGAAAATCGAACTTCGTCGAAACGAGATTCCGTTTGGATGGATACGAAACGTCAAACTCGTTCCCCAAGCTATACTAAATGTCAAACTCGTTCCCCAAGCCACCTGAAGACTCTACCAAAAGCGAGATGTAAAACGTGGGTCTCGATCAGAAACAATAGTCACAAGTACTCCGTGTAGCCGGATTATCTCACGGACATACAACCTACCCAATTTGTCCACAGAATCCTTCACACGAATGGAAAGAAAGTGTGCAGACTTCGTTAATCTATCCACCACAACCCAAACAAGATCATGTCCCTTCGACGATCGTGGAAGTCTTGATACAAAATCTATCGTGACGTTCTCCCACGTTCATTTTGATATCGATAATGGTTGTAACAACCCTGTTGGCCTCTGATGTTCCGCCTTTACCTGTTGACGAGTAAGGCACCGGGAAACGAACCGAGTCACATCCCTCTTCATTCCCGTCCACCTGAACTGACAGCGCAGATCATGATACATCTTCATGCCTCCTGGATGCACTGTAAGACGTTAATGATGAAAATCATGTAGTACCCCGGCACGGCACGATTCTGGTACAAATAATCTCCTTATCAATCTCAAACTCTGATCTAAGCTCACAGTCCATTCCGTAATGTCCTTCCCACTAGCAATACGGTTCCGTATCATCTGAGCCTCTTGATTTGTCTGCTAAGCCGCTAGCACACATGCAACCAATGTAGGTCGTGAAGCTATTGAAAATAAGGTGCACCACTCCTTGTCTCCCCGAGACACTGATCAAACTCACTAGCATCTCCAAGCATATCCCATTATCGTATAGCCACAAAAGCTAACAAACTATGGGATCTCCTACTAAGTGCGCCGGCCACAACATTGGCCTTTCCCGAGTGGTACTGTAACTCAAAACCGTAGTCTTCCAACAACTCCATCAATCGTCGTTGGCGCAGGTTCAGGTCTCTCTGCGAAAACAAGTATTTCAAGCTCTTATGACCGGAGAAAACCTTAAAGTGCTCCCCATAAAGATAGTGCTGCCATGTCTTCAAGGCAAAGACCACAGCTGCCAACTCTAGATCATGTGTCTTCAACTGCCGAGATCCATAAGCCACAGCCTTACCTCCTTGCGTTAGCACGCAACCTTGACCCTCGTGTGATGCGTCACAATATATCGTATAAGCTAAGCCTCGCTCAAGAATGATCAACACAAGAGCACTAGTCAATCTCCGCTCCAATTCCTGGAATGCCGACTCATAGGACTCACTCCACACAAACACGACTCCCTTTCGCGTATGACGCGTCATCGGTGCTGCAAGTCTAAAAAAATTCTTCACGAATCGCCGGTAATAGCCTGTCAAACCCAAGAAACTGCGGATCTCAAAGACAATCTTCGGTTGCTCCCAATCTATCACGACATCAGTCTTCGAAGAATCCACCGATACCCCATCTTTCGACACCACGTGTCCAAGAAATCTCATCTCAGACAACCAAAACTTGCCCTTCTTGAACTTCACATATAAGCGATGCTCTCTCAGAAACTATAGGACAATACGCAGATGCTCCTCATGTATCTCCTTCGTGGGTGAATAAATAATGATATCATCTATGAACACAATCACAAGACTGTCTGGATACAGGTGGAAGATACGGTTTATCAAACTCATAAATGTCGCAGGAGTGTTCGTCAAACCGAAAGGCATAACCAGAAACTCATAGTGACCATAACGAGTCCGAAAGGCGGTCTTCGCTATGTCTTCGTCCCTAATCCTCAACTGATGGTACCCAAACCTCAAGTCAATCTTCAAGAAGTAGCTCGACCCCTTCAGCCGATCAAACAAGTCATCAATTCTCGGCATAAGATACTTGTTCTTCACCATTACCTAATTCAGCTTCCTGTAGTTTATGCACGAAGAGCTGGAACTCCCCACGGTGACGTACTCGGACGTACAAGTCCTTTTGTCAAGCAACTCCTGAAGCTATACCTTGAGTTCTCGCAACTCAGCTGGTGCAAAGTGATAAGATGGTATAGAAATGGGAGCAGCTTCAGGAACCAGATCAATAGAGAACTCCGCATCACGATTCGGTGGCAACTCAAACAGATCGTTAGGAAAGACACCTGGATAGTCGCAAACCACATGGGGTAACTCTCTTTGGACCCCAACCGTCTCATCCAACATGAGAACAGAAAAGAGAAACCCTAGATTCCCTCGCTTCCTAGCAATATCGGGCATAGACACCAAACCCTCATCCTGATCACCCACAAAACAAAAGCAGTCCCCCTCAGGCGTACAGATGGATACCCTCCATCGATCGCAATCGATAAAAGCACGATAAGTAGTCAGCCAGTCCATCCCTAGGATGACATTAAACGTGGTCATGTCTAAAATGATAAAGTCAAACGCTAAATAACAATCGGCGACCCCCAAACTTGTAGGATCTACAAACTCTACTCAACACTACACTCCCATTGACCGGGGTCTCTACATTCAACGCACTACCCAACGAATCTGCCTCCAACCCTAATGCAGATGCAAAAGCAGAGGAAATAAATAAATGTGATGCTCCCGTGTCAATAAGAACACTGGCCTATGAACTATATACTAGGAGAGTACCTCTGATAATGGATGGAGTAGTTGTAGCATCGGGCACGACCAGTGCCTTAGAAGCACTAGGATCTGCATGGACATGAGCTCCGGCCTGAGGTGCTCTGGTCTGCCCACCATAACCCTGGGTCGATGACTGCCTCAGACTGTGCTGAGCTCCTTCTGCAAACCTAGATGTCTGAACCCTAGGTTGCTGAGAAGTCAGTCGCCTCTGTGCAGATGGAACAGCTGGCGCTCCTGTCGCACCCTGAACACTCCCTCCTCGGGGATAGAATCTACGAATGTGCCCAGGCTGACCGCACTCAAAACATATTGGCGGGTCTCTCGCCTGTGACTGGATGAGCGTTGAACTCTGAACTTGGCCCTTTTGCAGGCACTCAAGTGAAGTTGGCCCTTTTGCGGGCACTCAAGTAAAAGAGTTGAAACCTTACCAAATACAAAATGTAAGAGTTAGAGGAAATACAAAATGTAAGAGTTAGAAGTGAATGAATAAAGCCGATAAAAAAAAAAATTGTAAGTGCTCTACTTCTTTGGTTCCTCTCTCCCTCTCTCATCTCTATCTTCCAAAATCTATATATATATATATATATATATATATATATATGTGTGTGTGTGTGTGTGTGTGTTAAATCACATAAAATTTCTTCGGATCATTTATTTATATTAAAATTGATAAATATTATAAATTTTAAGTATATAAATTAATAATTATAATTTAATTTTTATAATTAATTTGTGGTAATTTGTATGTACAAGTAGTAATTTATTGCTAGAATCACCCCCAACCCTGTTTATTTCTCTGAAAAAGCTAGGTGAAAGGTCGGTGAAAATATGAATATAATGACACATCCACCTGCAGGCGGGCGCACCGGCACACTGCCACACGCAGCCAACCGATTAGTAGCTATCCTTATCCCCAGCCACTCATTATTTCACTCGTATCCTCTCTCTCTTTTTCTCTTTCTGATATATACATATATTTGCCTTTTGGGTGGATGGAGTTTTCAAAATGGAGGAAAAAGGGAAAGAAAGAAGGAAGATCAGATTCAGAGGTAAGAAACGAACAACGCAACATGCCCAGTTCAATGCTTGCTTTGTCTCTCCCTCTAAAACCCAAATACATGTTTGTTATTATTATTGTTGTGTGTATGGCCCCGTTTGGGCAAATGCTTATTTGATTATTTATTTATTGTGACAGAAATAAGTAAGTTCTTTTGATTATTTTGGTTTTTAAGTGATTTATTTGCTTATTTTTATTTATTTAATTTATTTTTATTTATTTGTTTAAATAAATAATAATGTTTAACTTAAATTTTGTTTAAAAATTATTTATTTAATTTATTAATTTATTGATTTATTTGATAAATTAAACAAAATTATTTATTTAACTGTTTATAACTGTGATTGCGCCGTGAAGGATAGCTTTTGGTGCCTCTATTTTGGAGTCGTCCTGGACGGAATGAAAACTGGGGTTTTGGAAGGTACATCTGCTTACTGTTCTGATTTTCATGGAAAACTGAAATTTTCTTTCACCTACGTACCTACCTCTTTCTTTTTTGGGTAGGTGTTCTTTACCTCTCTCTCTCTCTCTCTCTCTTTCTTCTGATTCTTCTCTCATTGAGCATGGAAATTGGTATGATTTTCCAAGAGTCATCCTACCCTTTCTGAAAATATGAATATTGCCAGGGCGACCGTACCGTCACAGATCTGGGTTAAATGACTCATTAAATTTTTTAAAAAACAAATTACACTAATTATTTTTAAACTTTTAACAAAAACAAAAATACTCTTTAGATTTTTTAAAATATCACTTACTTTCCTTGTTAGAACAAAACGCAAAATCCATGCAACTATTTTTGAAAAAAACGCAAATACCCCTAGCTCATTATCTTCCCTTCTTTTGATCTTCTTCTCCAAGAAAAATGGTTAAGAAAAAAATATCACCCAAAATTTTAGAAAGACATGATTGAATCAGGTTAACTTCTCCCGTTCTTCGTCGGGTCCCTGATCTTCGCCGCGAACTTCCCCCACAGCCGCTGCCTCACTCCCCTTTAGTGCTTCCCCTTTGACGGCACCACTGTTGCCGCCGCAGGTAAACCAACCGTTACCTCAATATCACCTATATCCACCACAGTTTGGGGCTCCAACTTCACAGCCCCAGAGCCAGTTTCCTTCAGAGGCAATTCTCCCCAATTTTCAGTCAAGCAAGGGAACAAGCTATTGCTCTGGCAATACATCGCTAGATTGTTCCCGAAGTTCGTCGCCGGAGGTTCTAGCTCACCCAACAAGTGACGTCGTATCAACTTGATTAGAGCCAAATTCGTCTTAAATTCACCTTGTATGTACATCATTGAATCAAAATCTAAGGAATCATTCTGGTGATGGGATGTCAAGATTTGCAAATCTT
>JAOTRH010113029.1:0-15224 GCA_034768845.1 Heliamphora exappendiculata
TGTATGTATGTATGTATGTATGTATGTGTTTGTATATACCATCCTGATGATGGTGACGGGGTTGAAGATAAATGAAGTAGTGCTAATGAACTCTTCTTTCTCATATGATCTGTTTCATGAATTCTTTGGTGAATTGTCATATTATTGCATTGTTTAGATTATTCAAAAGAAATCAATATTGGAAGGATTTTTACAGGTTTATACCTAATCCTTTTAAGTTTTACCTCTCTGTTATGTATTTGAAAACTCAGATTTAGCTTTTTGCAATCTTAAATTTGTGAATGGCACAATATTTATTTGTAACCTGAGGGCAAGTTTTTTACTTTAATACCTTTTGGAGATTTATTTTGGATTAAAAAAAAAAAAGATTTTCACTAAGCACAGTTCTGATAACTAATGCTCTGCGTATCTGATTTCATTTGATTTATTTATATATATTTTGATGCCTTTTTGGCCCATTTTCTAGGTATATTTGTAACATTTTTTTAATAAGTCAGATAAATTATAATGTATTTGTAACAATTAGATTGAACTTGCTTGAAGTAATGGACCTGAGCAAAACGAGCTATATGGCTTGAAGCTTACCATGGTGGAAGTGTTGGGATTCAATGACCAATTCCTGAACATAAACGGAACCACAATTATATACACACACACACACACAAAATCACACAATAATTTACGTGATTCTGCACGACGTGTTTATATCAATGAGTAAGAGAAATAATTCATTATAACTATAGAGATTACAATCTTGAGACTAAAAACACTAAAAAAACCCAACATCCAAAACTCGAGCTCCGAAACAAATCCTATTTCCCTGCTCAAGGGTCACCCAGTGCTTTTGGTATTTTTTTGTTTCTCCTTACATTTCTACATTTTTTTATTTACTCTGCACATATCTATTAGAACTCCTAAGGGCCCTATTTATACGCAAATCTTAGAAATCCTAGTTCCCATATAATCATACGACTTTACACATATTGGACTTTTTGTGAATTCATGACTCCAGTTCAATTCAAATACATGTAAATAAAATCTTAATTATATAGATCCCACATAATACAAAGTATACATCTAATAGGAAGTAATGGAAAAAACCCCATTAAGGATCGTCTACAAAGAGTGACGCTTCTCCTGCTGTTTATTATAAAGTTGTGTTCGGTGGAAGAATGGGAGTCATTGGTGGAGAGAGAGCAGTTACTAGTTATAATTTGTTGGCACCAACGCTTATTTATTAGCTTGCTGTTATATTGTTGCTTTTATTATTAATCGGTTGCTTATATATTGGCAGAAAACTCTTCCTTTAAGTTAAGCACAGTGCTACATTATTATGGAAGGTGAAAGGAGAGATCGAGTGAATTCAAGGATAGAAAGAACAGAGGATGATTTGAAATGAAAGGTTGCAAATTGAGGGTATCCCATGGAAGAATACGTAGAGAGATCTTTTGGCATGCATTTTCACCTCAATTAATGTTTCTTCGGCAAATTATGTGATGCCAAAGTATGTTTGACTTAGTAAATGAATATAGTGAATGTACAACTAAGCTGGCAATGTGGTGGCCTTAAATAAACTTCAGGTAGGACGTTAATCCAAGTACCCAACCTTGAACTTAGAATTTCAGGTACCAAGTGGCCACACATCTTTTAGCATGTCTTGGAGCATTTCTGTCTTGGAACTATTTTTTTTTTGCACTTTTTATACATCTTGCAAGGATGTTGCTATGAATATGCACTGAAGATTTCTATTATTGATTGATCTTATATTTTTTTGGGTGGATTTTGACAGATGGAATTCCTATTGATAATAATTTAAGCTGTGTGTTTATAAATGTTAGTATGTGAGGGAACCAAATTTATATAAATAATAATAAATGAGGATCGTAATTGAATGGTATAAATTTGCTGAAATAAAGCTGAAATGGTGATTAAAGTGACTAAATTTAGATTTGATGATAACTTATATCTCAAGTTAAAAATAAAGATCGGATAGAAAGGGGCATAGCCAAGTTTTTTTACACAATAGGGGCAAAACAACAAGGTACATAATTTTTTCAAAATTGATAGTTAGAATAAGGAAATAAGTTGTAGTAGTAACAAAAAAAATTATCTATTTATTTTTATCTAATTCTAAAAATGATGCACAAAATTTAAATTTTTAAATAATTTGAATATCAATACATTATTGTTGAAAAGCTTGGAAAGTATTATTCTCAATATATACAATCCAATTATTATTAGTGTATGGATTACAAGCACTGAAGTTATTGGACAATAAATTAGAGATAATAAAGAAGAAACAAAATATAACATAAAGAAGTAAAAAGTAAGAGAGATGCATAGAGAAGAAAAATCATATAGTAAACATATGGGCGAGTTAGATGAAAAATAAAAATCAACAGCGGAAAATTTGAAATAAAGAACTAAACTCGTTAATAAAATTAATATATTTTTTTAAAAATTAGTAGAGAGCGATTATGAAAATCTTCTTAAAAACATTTTTAGTTGTTGAAAACTTAGTGGGAAATTTCCCCTGCTCGTCCCCATATAGCTCTGCCTATGGAGCAAGACATGTATGAACTAGCTTGAAAAAGTTAAAGAAAAGGTAGATATATGAACCTAAGAATCAGCACCTAGGGGCAAATTGAAATTTACACAAATTCTAACGAAATAATTTTTATTCAATCATTCAATAATCCAAAATATAATCACAAGGCTTTTAAATAGACATTGAGATAAGAAAAAAAAAAGATAATTAATCTCATCTAAACCAATCATATTTAAACAAATCTTATCAAAAAAAATCTTTCTAAAGCATCTTAAATATGATAAAATATTAGAATAATAAATTAAGATTTAAAATAAATTAAGATTATAGAATTTAAATATACTCTAGGATTAAACATGAATAATCTGTAGGGTGGCCTTTTTTGCTCTCCATTATTTCTCCCTACTAAGAAGAATTTGACTTTGGTGAGTTAAACTTGTGATGAAGCGCTAAAATATGAGAAATTGCCAATGAATGAACCGTGCTAAGTGAAGAAATATTTGAAAAAACAACCGTGGATGCTAGTAGAGGGCCAATCACAGCTGTCTGAACATAGTTCTGAATACCTTTGGGGTAATATAAAAGGCGCAAGTGTCCCCCGTGAAGGAGTCATATTCTCTACAAGAAAATTAATATTAGTACCCATATTTAATAGGAATTCAAGTAAACTTACATTAAAGTCCAATTGATGGGCACATGATGAATAAGATAAAAGGTTTGGACAACTTGGGAGATAACCAGATGAGGTTGGACTGAAGAAAAATCAATGGCAAGGGATGTAGGAGAAGGATGAGGAGGTTGAGGAACAAGGCATAGACTAGAACTATCACAAATTGAGTCATTTGACAAGAATCCATCTTTTTGACAACTCAACTTAACATGACTCTCAAGAGGTAAATGCTCAAGTAGTTCTTTAGGTGGCCCTTTTTGACAATTATCAGACACATTAGTAACGTCTGATTGGTCAATTACACTTGTTAATGGGAAACCGGAACATCCTTATCCATTAAACATTCGTTTTGACTAAACTCATTTTTCATTTCAATCGGGACAAAGTGGAATAGGTTGACACTTGAGAAGTGGACGCGGGTGACGGTTCTTTATCTTTAACTTTGGGTTGTAGAGACTTGAGCAAGATAAGTTTACCATTATGCCAAATGCAATAACAATTTTATGTGCTTTTAGTTACGCTTACCTCACACATCTTAAACATGATAAATCTTAGAATAATAAACTAAAATCTAAATAAAAAAAGATTACAAAATTCAAATCCTCTGGGATGGAACACGAATAATCCATAGGGTGGTTTTTCTGCTCTCCATCACTAAGAAGTACCTGAATAAATGGACGTAAAACGTAGTAGTTCTACTACATGCGAACAAAGATGATACTAGAAAGCACACATAAATACGGTATTGAACTTTCGAGCCATATAATTGAACTCTAAAAGATCTGATTATGTGAACATCGCGATATAAGAGAAAGTTACAGAAAATCAATTTGATTTTGTGCTTAGGAGATCCACCAAGAATGTTCTTTCCTTAGCAATTGATTGAAAGATAAAAAGCATATACTATGGTCTTTACAGAGACAATGTGGACTTCAGAAAGAGGGTGTATCAAATAGATATATTCATGTCATTTAGTAAATAAAGATGAAGCCAAACTATGTGAGAAAAAGTGAGGAGATGCAATTTGTTAGAATGGCCTACATCAAGGACCAACAGTACTTACGGGGAAATTACCTGGTGCGTTCAATACAATGTTCTCTACTATATTTGATAGCTGGCAACATATTTTCAACATATGGAAATGCTAGTGAAATACTTTAATATATAGATGTTTTAAATTAAGTTGTACTAAGTTAGAATACATAGAGTGCAATCCTAGCGAAGCCAGAAGTAGGGACAAGGATTTAGGAACACTTTATGGAAGGAGATACTTTAGAATGACAATTTTCAATATCTTGGTGTGATTATCATAACCAAGGTGATATTGAGGGGAAAGTTAAATGAAGTGGAAAATTGTTTACAATTGGCTAAGTTGAGGGAAAAGTTTTGTTAAATGGCTGCAAATCTAGCTATATTGTTTGGCACTAAATGTTGGGTAGATAAAAACATGTCAAAAGATAAGCGTAGTTGCATTGAAATGCACGCATGGTGTTAGAACAAAAGATAAAATAAGATATGAGTGTGCAGCTTGATGGTAAGTTGCCTTATAAACAGTGTTACAAGTTTACAACTCATAATTTAACATGGCAATTGCTTAGATTGTAGGAAGTTACTTGGCATTCCGTTGTGCATTATTCAATAAGCCAATGATAATGTACAACAGCAACTTAAATATTCTAAATTTTGTTGTGAGTTTCTTCTACATTGCAAGCCTTTAAATGCATTGTCTCCCTTTGTTTAAACTGATCCCTGCACCAAATCACAAGTTGGGACAACCATTACCGGGTTGATATGCATTCTTGGTGAAGTCGTTTAAAATGCTGGTACATGGTTGGAAGGCCATGGAGAAAACGCAAAATCAGTTTATGTCAGCAACATAGCCGGCACTATCCAGCTTCATTGCGTGTTGCTTTCAATCCAGTTGATGTGTGAGCTTCTGAAAGGAGTCTTCTTTCTATGTAGTTATAACGTAATCTTATCATTGTGAAATGGGTCATATCTATGGTTTTGGAAACATCATCTGTGAAGGGTGTGCATTTAATATTCCTCATTTTGGAAGCAAGTCCAAATATTGATCACTTCACACTTGCATTCTAGCTTTTGGAAGTGATTGTTTGGAAGAAATTTACTCATTAAATAATAAAACGGCTTGCTGCAGAGCGTATGAGTTAGATTTAAAACTGTTGAGCATTTGGGGCTAATGGATTGGGAAGGTATGCCATTTAATGGTCTTTCAACTTGAATGTTATATTTATATAGCTAACTGCATTTGGGCATACTTTGTTTGCCTTCCAGATTAAGACAAAGAAAAAAGAGTCATTTTAATGGGATTTTTATTTAAGGGTAAATTACACTTTGCCCCCTAAAGTATTGGCTGGTTCCCATTTTAGACTCAATTTTTCCCAAGTTTCTTTGCTTTGTGTTAATGCATTTTCTCATATTTTGTTGTTGTTATTGTTGTAATATACTCAAGTTCCACATTTCTATGTCTAATTTTAGTATTTTATTTTTCTTATGTTGTTCTAAGGTTGGATCGGAGTTCATTGTTACTAAGTTAAACTGAAAGTTGGGGTTTTTGAAGGAAGAAGAATGTAGATAGAGATTCTTATTAGATAGAGAGGAACGAGAGAGAATAAAAGATAATTATGAAAAAATCAAGTAGGCTTATAAAGCCCTTACACCCTACATAGATTTAAATTATTATTGTATCCATTATCGTATCAAAGGCAATAATAAGAATACCATGGCCATCATAAAGTAAAACACAGAAGGAAAACAGAACACTCTAACAGTGTGGAAACTATTGAACGTGAAGAGTGGTTGTAACACTTTTGTGTGAACATATTGAAAACCCATTTTCTGATTAGTGGATTTGGGAATCCGGTGTGGGAAACTGATAGTTGATGTAGGCATATAGTTGAACCACTATAATAATTCTTGTGTTCATCTTTCTACAGTGAATACAGGAAGTTTGGATGTAATGCTTACTATTGACACATTTACTGCTCATCGGTTTCCTTGGGTTGAAGAAATTTTTGAAGGGCATTCTTTTTAACCTTGTGTAGTTGTTGGTTGATTTCTTGTTACATGTAAGCTGATTCCTTGAAAATCAAGTTTCTGTTGTTATTGTTGGAGATTCACCAGAGATTCTGACAAGCCAATTGAGAAATATTCAGATCATTCTTCCAAGCTGATTTTAGCTACAGTATTTACTCAAATAATTCTTGTCTTTTTAATAGGCTCCTCTCTAGTTATTGCACTCACCGCTTCTTCAAAGCTGAGGGCAAAGAACCTTAATTTTATTTGTTTTGGTGGTTGTGGTTCTGTTGCTGTGATATACCAACATCTTATGTTTATAGTTTTATGTTGTAGAAGTTGTTCTAGTGTAGATGAACTTTTGGTTGACAGAAAAGTCGGTATCTAAATGAGAGTTTTGTGGCATATAAATCTTTGGAATGGGAATGGATTATGTATTTTATATGAAGTTGGATAAATTGTTTTGAAGAAGGGAATGGATTTTATTGTTCATCATTTCTATTCACGATGACCCAACTGAAAATCCTCTTTGGGAAATGAATTCCAGCTGAAGTATTGAAGCTCATGTTCATCCTTGGGTGATGCGGACAGTAATGGTCACAAAGCTCATTTTTTTAAAAGTAATTATTGTATAATTTTGTATGTTATTATTTCATATTTAGTTTCCTTTAAGTATTAGGTTTCTTTATGTATTAGTTTCCTTATAGTATTATGTTTATTAATTTATCAAAGATTAAGATAAGTATTAGTTGGGATATTTTTGCTATGATTATTAGCCATTATGGTAGGTTATTAGCCTACAAATAAGGCATTTTATATTATAATCGGTAGAGTTGGTTAATAAAAACTCCAGTATAAGGATGTGTCATTGTGTTAGAATTTTGACATGTTAAGTCACCGGTTGTTCTAAAAGCTTAAGCTGTTAGGAAATAGGCTCAGCAGTATAGATCAAGTTATCCAAAACTCTCCCTCACGTGCGACTCTGTCTCGCACGTGCATAGATAAACAAACTGAACTAAACAGGTGTACATAGTACACAATAACAAACATAACATGGCAACAGACGAGACTTGAGCCCAGGACTTTGTGGAACCAGAACTCTGATACTATGTTAAGTCGCCAATTCTTTTAAAGCTTAAGCTGCTAGGACTTAGGAAATAGGCCCAATAATATATATCAAACTATTTAACATGACCTTTTTTCGCTACCTTTCTTTTGTCTTTTATCCCTCTTCGTGCTGTGGGAATGTGTGGACTTTGAAATTTAACCTTTTTTGAAAAACACTATTTTAGAATTCGTCAGTAATGTGTCACATGCATTTCCTGTCATTAGTGACTCCTACTCTGTGTTATATGACTAAATGGGCCATCTGGCTTTTGGGCTGCTACAGATTAAGATGGGCTATTGCTCCTTTAACCTTTTCTAGTTCCCTGTTCACTTCTTGCCACTAAAATGAAGACAAGGAATAATAGACCAAACAAATTCCTGATAATGTGATATTTGGTTGGTTTTGTAAGATGTTTTGGTTTATTATCGTCCACAATGATGATCACGTCATGATCACATCCTGATCGTGCAATTTTATTGAATTGCTGGCATCCAATATATGTAAATGAAGTACAATTGATTCCATTTGTTCATCTTGTGAATTATCTCATCTTGTTTCATTATTATAAGGAGAAAGCCTATTGTTATATTTTGCGTTTACGTATATACTATTTTTTTTCGAGATGTTACATTCTGCGTTTACGCATACACTATTTTTTTTTGAGAATGTGTATTTGGCAGAAGGGAATTTTTGGCGCAACGGTATTGTTGTCGTTGTGTGTCGTGGAGGTCACTAGTTTGAGGCGTAAAAACAACATTTTGTGAATGCAAAATAATGATGCGTACTATAAACCCATCGTGGTCCACCTCCTCCCTAGACCCCGCATACGTGGGAGCTTAGTGCACCGGGTTATCCTTTTTTAACTGTGTATTTGGCATTGCGGCTTAACTATGCATTCTAATGATTTTCAACACATTATTCTTCTGTTCGGAGTAGGGACAATAATTTGAGCTTGGTAACCCATGGATGATTTTAATTATTTTAGTGCTTACACTGTTATATGTTGATACTGGATTTTGGAAGAAGGAAAAAGAAAAGACAAATTTACTCAATAAGAAAGGATAAGCTCACTACTCTATGGAATCCACCAAGAGATACAAAACAAAACTCACCACCTATTGGAAATCCACCAAAAGGATAAGAGTTATCCAAGAAGAAAACTTCTTCTAATTGGATTTGTCTTGGAACACCCTCCAACCCCAGGAAATATAAGCTCTCATTTTCAAAACCAAACTTAATAAAATAAAGATTTATGACTACAAATAACTAGGTAGACTCATAGGTACACATTAACACAAAAAGACTCAGAAATGGAACAAAGAAGATCAGGAGACATTTTCTGTGTGTCTGCAGGCAGCTCGAACACCTCTTATGAAAAAAACATAACTCCTTCCAGAAGACTCGAAATAGTGCACCGTTTTTATTTTGTTGTTGTTTGAAACTAGAAACATTGACCTTTCAAATGAGCCAGGCTTTTTAAACCAATGTCCCATGAGCAAAATCAGATATCAGTTTGAAAATGGGTCAAAACTGGTGTCTGCAAAATTCTGTCCGCACCTCTCCTCGTTTGTTTCAATTTGCACATGATTTGATGCCTTGTTGAGACACTCCAGTGTCATATGTTTAATGGTGTATCTGTGTTGGAAAAACTGATTATGGTGATGGAAGAATGACTCATTATTTAAAAAAGAAGTTGGTATCCAGTATACACCTTGATTTATTGGCCAATTGTCCCATGACTTGGTCTCAATGCACACTTGTAATTTATACATTACTTGACTGAAGCATGGTGTTTTGGGGTTGGGTCTTGAGAAGCAAGTGATGTGATAGATCCACCAAAAGAAGTTCCATCAGCTCTTTGTCACTCCCACCATTTTTCTCTATTTTTTGCTTGCTTTGTTTAGTTGGTGGCGTCCCTATCAATATTTATAAAGCCACCACTGAAAATATTGAGTGGCATTGGCTTTTCCTTATTAGCAATAATGCATTAATACGTTTCAATGTTCCCCACTCAAAGGTGAGATTCATACGAATCTTACGATAGAGTTAATAATACACAACCCTGTGGACCCACTTTGCATCCCTTCTGATTTTGTAGGTCAAACTAGCTTGTTGTTAGTGCCTTCTCACTGATTTCCAGTGAGCATAAGAATGTGGGATGAATCTCTTAGACTTGGAAATGGGTCTTTGTTCTTAAGGTGATTTAGACCTCCTAAGATGAAAGGTTATCGATGCTGACAGTAGGTTTGTACTGCAGCATCTCTAGCATGCATTTGACACATTAGCAGGCACGCGTATGAGAAAGCTAAGTGATGAATAAAAACAAAAAGCAAAATCATCAAAATTCTCTGGTAAGAGTATATGTTTGACAAAGATGCGATTAGATGAGATGAGTCTCCACAGTGCTGGGGCAATTTGACAGGAGGATGGTCCTTGCTCTCAAGATGTCCATGCATGTTTAGAATGTGGATTGGGGCGGTCATGGTGGAATTTAGGGGATCTTTGTCATTGCATGAGGAATACATGGGGTTCTCAATAGAATTAAGCATCCCCAAAGGGAAATGGGGGTGCTTAATGTAACAGTACTGACAGTGACGTTCAAACTGTGCCCACAAAGTACAGCAGCCAATATCCATTGTACTTGGCAACTATCCTTTAAGAAAGAGAATCTGCTTATTTTTCTTTTTTTGTTTTTGTTTTTGGTAGATAAGAGATTCTGTTAATTATTTCGGGTTAGAACTTGTAAGATGCATTGTCATTTAGTGTGATGCAGGGGGATGGAATGGGCCTAGTGCTCTTGAGCTCATGGCGAGTATGGCACAGGGAATTAGTGCGAAGAATGATAGGGGACATTTGGTTGTGAAGGTATCTCCATTCACACAACTGAATCTCCTATTTTCAAATTCTCAAATTCATGTTCAGAAGAATCCCGAACATTTGGTGGGGTCTGTTACGTTGCAACGTTATCTCTGTTTTATTAATGCAGATTCCAGTTTGGTTGTACTAATAAGCAATTTTTTCTGTCACACACACCGTGAAATTCTTAAATGGCATAACTTACCCACATCTCAAACTAATAGAAACTACTACTTTTCTTCTGGGACATTCAGAAAATTTGACTTGCGTAAGCATAATCACTGCATCCAGCCACACGCAGGTGCATTGGAAAAATTAAGTGACAAAATAGAAGGCTTCTGATTTGTTTCTCCCTTTTATTGTTGAAGTTAAAGCCTCAGACACCTCTTTGGAGAGGATAGTATCATATTCTATGTTTCAGCTGTCCCTTACTGTTATTTTGAAGGAAAAGGATGCTTTTATTACTGACCCTTGCCATTGCTAATGGAGCTCTTCTTAAATCAATATCTTAATAACAATTTTTTTCCAACAACCTCTTATATTTAAGCTGTGGGGACTGGGGGGTCATGTAGGTCCAACACCACAAATGGAGATCCATATTTGCAATGATTCTCGCAGACCCTCAAAGTTTTTGAGTCCCAGAAATTTTTGAATCTCTTTACAAGTTTTTGCGGGCTTGGCAGCCTGGTTTCAAAATCAGTTTTGATTCAAGATTTAGTAGAGCTTGTTTAATTTTTTTTCTTCCTACCAGCAATCTTGAAAAACCTTCTAATTTAACCAATCTGAGTCTAAGTTAGCGTAACATGGTTCATCTTGTAAAATTTGGATGCTTATGTGCTTAACGAGTTTTAGCTTATCTTTGAACTTGGAAAGAGCCCAACATTGAATTCGTCTAGTTAAGCAGTCGACATTCATCTTACTAATTTTGAAGGCCTATTTGGAACCTCAAAATTTGGTTACTAATTTAGTGCAGTTTTTAATGTTTGAACTAGTTAATTTGACAATGTGAACTCTAGTTTAAGGCCACTATGTGCAAATAATGTTAGAGATAACTTGTGCTTAGTCCATCCATTACATTATAAGAAATTCACATTGACCACTGGGTGATGGCCTTAACTGAGAATCTTGAAACATTGGCCTTGCACTAGCACCAAAAGTCATACTAGAAATTTAGTGGCGCAAAGTAGAGCTCAAAGCAAGAAGCATTGGGACAGCCATGCTAATGCTTTATGAGAGAGAATAAATAGAAGTCCTAATCCTATAATAACACTTGTATTTGGTAATGGCCCTAGAAAATATTATTTTTTTCTCGCCTACAAATTTCCAACTATGAAAAGCAGCATCAGGATAGTATGTTAGAGTTGTTTTTAGGAGAGAGAAAAGGCTGAAAAGGTGGATAACCACAACTCTTGTTGGGATGATAATGATCATTTGATAACGACAAAAAACTAATATAGTAACAGTGGTGGTGGTAGTGGTAGCAGTAAAATAGGTGGGTGTATTTAGTAAGAGGAGGAAGAGATATTGCTAATGAAATAAGGCATTATCTGAGTTGAACAACTTGGGCAACAAAAGTTTACCGCCTCTATCTCCGAGGATAACAAATGTTAGCATATTTTCCATAATTTGGAGGCTCAACATGATAAGGGTTGATTAACAAATTTGGATATGGTTTTGTATACACTCAGAGAGAAGACACGAGTAAAATACTTACTTTGTTTTGTGTATAAATTTGTCTCGGCTTTTGAAGGTTGGTTAACAAACTAAATGAATATGATCGCAGTTTCAAATGATCAACCTTAAGCATAAACATACAATCATCATATATTTCAAGACAAATATAAATCAGCTTGGATCATTTTCTCTTTTTACCACCTCCTTTTAGTTTGGATTAAATTACGAAATCAAATTAGGAATTGATACGGATATAAATTTCGTCAACAAACCATAAAGTCAACTACTATGTTTTTCTTGCTTTCAATTATGAATTTTTATATACATGATTATTGTTTCTTCTAACTTCCATTATGATATCAGATATACTATTTATTCAATGACTCAATTGTGTCCATAGATGTTCCCACTAAATATGAAAGATCCATTACAATTTTGCTTGATCAACACCTTGTTATAGCATTATTATGGAAAAGAAAGGACAATTAAGGTGGAAGGAAACAGATGGTGGTGGGGTCATTTGCATATCATTTTTATCACTCTATCCAATTGCTTCATTCTTTGCTTAATCTACATGCTGGAGCCATTAGTATCACTGCCATAACCTTCTTTTATAAATAATGACACTAATTGGTGCAAAATGCACCTAATCATGGTAACAATACTCCTACGTGTATACTATACAACCACATAATATATATGTACTAGTGACGATAGTGATCATGACCTTGATACGGATTAGAGCTACTAACTATGATAAATGCGGTAACTATGGATATGATGTTGGAAATAAACCGACTTTATATCACCATTTAATTCGAATTAGCAAAAGTAATGTCTCATTAAATAATATGATTTCCAAACATTCATGATCTAGATGTGAATGAGTTGATTACATATCCCTTGGTTGATTAGTGAACCTTCCAGGATTGTGAAAGATGTTCCACTACAAATATTTTTGTTATTGTTTTGACTCATATTTTCAGGAAGTGAATCCCACTCTAATAGTTCCGAATAAATTAAATACATGCATTGAACGAAACAAATGATGGTGGGGTTATTTGCATTTCATTTTTATCTAGTCCATCCTGAGCCAATTGCTTCATTCTTTGCTTAATCTGGATAGTGGAGCCATTAGTATTAGTGTCATCCTTCTTTCACAAATAGTGGCACTAATTGGTGCAAAATGCCTAAACATCAATAACAATACTCCTACATGTATACTATACAACCAAATAATATATATATACATATACACACACACGCACACGTGTGTGTGTGTGTGTGTGTGGATGTATGTCTATGTATATGAAAATTGTTATATGCACACATGCTCGGTCACATATTGAGCATTTGAATATGTAGAAGTGCTCTCTCTCTCTCTCTATATATACGTACATATACGTGTCCGCGCGTGCGCGATATGTAGATGTATGTGTACATTTCTGTAGAATCATCATTTGTAGAAATGTCATGTAATGCGCCATGTCATTTTACCATTTGTGGCTTGGTTGTTGGAAAATACGTGTGATCAATTAACCAATGTTTTTATTTGCAGGATCTGTGCGGGAAATGACTTTTGAGAATGAAAAGAGGTGAGCAAATGGTAAGTTACCAAACTTTTGTTTGTGATGAAGATCTAGATTTGTGTTTGAATGCGCCATGCCATTGCGTTAATGGTTTGAACCTTAACTCCCTCCCACCCAAGGCAGAGCCTCCGATGACTATCAAATGAATTGTTTATGTTGTTTCAACTCCAACAAATTATAAATGTATATATTGAGTGAAGTGTCTGAGTCAAATATTGGACTATGAGCTTAGTTATCTGAATGAAATTGCTTGAACTTGTGGCTCTTCAATGTTGTAAACAAGGTTGAATGAACTTATTTGGACAAGTCATTTAACATAAAAAGCAACTCTTTAACGAACTTTAGCGAGTCGTTAACATAAGAAGCAACTCTTAAACGAACTTTTAGAGAGTTGTTACCATAAAAACAAGCTCTTGAACAGACTTTTAGCGACTCGAGCTCTTGCTTTCTGTGCTCAATCAAAGCATATACATTACTTTTGGAATACACTTGCATCTTGGATATAAGATTGATCTCAATTAGCATGAGGCTCTATCTTAACCCACTTCTTGCAGAAAATGAATCACACTGATCTTGTAACATTTGCTAATGTTTTGTGTTTCCATTTAGAAGTCATGGTGTTACCGTAATTATTTTTCTTCCCATCTGTGCTGGGAATAGAAGATTTACAAGAGAAATTTCTCACGATCTGGTCTCAAGAAAATTACCATGGTTTGAACTCACGACGTCTGAGTTTACAGCTCGTTCCTATCTCTACTGAGCTATCGGAGTTTTGCTTAGGTTTTGTTAATGCGTTTTTGTTGTGCCTCCCTCACAGAATTTCTAGAGAGAGAGGGGGCAATTCGATGAGCACCGTCCAATGTGCATGCAGCCTTTCATGATCCAAATGTAATGGATTACACACCATTAAGTGATATATTTTTGGTACAACAAACCTTATTTGAGGAATAAAATAAAACCCCAACAAGTTTATTATTTTAAGGAGAAAGCTAGTATGGCAGGATCCCAATATGGGAAAAATAAAAGGCAAATTGCTTTAGTGGCATATGCATTATTATTATTATTATTATTATTATTATTTAGTTACAAAAAGTACACTGTACACTTCAATGGAAAGGTGACCCAGAAAGGCCATCATTTCTCACAAATTAATATTAGTCTTTCATTTTTTTTTAATTAAGAAAGTGACCTCTCATTGCCAGGACAATTAGAATCCATGAATTTGTGCCCCTGTTTTTTCTATTTGTTTATAATAATTCATGATTATTTTTAGGGTAAGTTACACTGACCCCCTCAAATTTTTGATAAAAATAAAAATTCTCTTGTGATTTTAAAAATTGTACTAACATTCCTTCATGTTTAATTTTAACATCAAAAAGATTCCAATCGTTATAATTTTCGTTCAATTTAACGAAAACTACCGTCTTACCTCAAAATCGTCCTTAAAATTTCCCTCAAAACTACCGTCTTTCTCAAAACCACCACCCCACCCCCCGTCGTTCCCCTCCCTCTCCTCGCCTCCTGCCGCCCAAACCTCCACCCATCACCGATCCCAAACCCAAACCCCAACCCGTGCGGCGTGCGGCGGTGTACGGACCCAAACCCATCACCGGTCCTAAATTCAAACCCCAACTCCAATCCGTGCGGCGTGCGACGGTGGCCTGTGGTGGTAGATCTCTCTTTCTCTGCTCTCTCTCTCTCTCTCTATATCTATATATATATAGCAGAGAAAGAGAGAGCCAC
>JAOTRH010113040.1:0-15223 GCA_034768845.1 Heliamphora exappendiculata
TGTCGACACAAAACTACCGAGGCTTCCTACAGAGATTTAGTGTCGACACTAGAGACAAGTTGAGTCGACACCAAATGGTTCCTCCGGATGCTGAAGGTTCAAACGAGTCGACGCTAGGTTTATTTGTGTCGACCCCAGAACGTTGGAAGGTAAAGTGCAGAATTTGTGTCGACCCCTCAAAACATTCGTGTCGATCCAACCATTTAAAGAACCCTGCTCTAGATACGTTGTGTCGATACCAAAGATATTTGTGTCGACCATGAAGACAAAAATTCAAAATACGACAGATCTCAACGGTTGGATTTTTTGCATTTATTGCCTCCACCTAGTATATTTTTTGGTTGATGGTTTTCCAACTGCAAATATTATTTTCTCAAATGGTGTTTGGGTTGGCTTTCATGTGACGATGGTGTTTAGAGCGTGACATGTGTTGTGAGACCCTAACCCGTTTTCTTTTTTCGACATTTTTGGACACGCGTTACGTGTTTTTTCTTTCGAGCATGTTTTTACTGCTTTTGATGCATGATCGAGCTTAGATATACATGCAGGGTAGGTTTCCAGGACTGTGGATCGTTGTGGTGCGATTCTCAAAAAAATTTTAAAAAAGATATTTTGGAGGCCTATAAATAAATGGAGTTAAATATTTTCATAAAGATATTTTTCAAAACTTCTCTAGTAAGTTTTTCGTTTTTGCTTTTCCTTCTCTCTAAGTTCTCGGGGGCCCGGGGCTCGATTTTCGACAATCAGACTGTAGATCGTTGGTATCGGCATCGAGGTCTACGCAACCATCCGGTCAGATTTTGATTTCGACGAAGCTCGATTGTGCACGTGGTTCGAGACATTGAGTTTTAAACTCACCAGGTAGGATTTTAGACCATACTGTTGTATAAGGGTGTTATGGGTAAACATGGGTGTTTTTACCAGTTAGATCTCTGTAGATCTGATTTTGAATCAAAGTTGGTTTTTGGGTTAAAAATCGGGTTTTTGTAGGTTCTGATGGATGGAATCGGGTGTCGAAAGTTTCTTTCGAGGTCTTAGTGTTAGGCCTGGGTGTGCATGTGTTTGAGAATGTTAAAAGGGAGTTTCGAGGCTTCGATATAAGGTTTGGAGGTTGGACCCATAGCTTATAACCGTTTTTGGGTTGGGTTTAGTCGACTGAACCTATGAGTTCAGTCGACTGGATCATGTGTTCTTGTGTTCAGTCGACTGGACCTCGAGGGTTAGTCGACTGGACAGTGCTCCTGGGCGTTTGGTGGTTTTCCAGTGTGTTTTTCATTCAACTAGGGGTTAGGTCCTGTTGACTGAAGTTGTGGGCTGGTGGTTTGTGATTTTGGGTTAGTTCCTTTGTTTTTGATTGGTGTCCTATGGTATTTGATAGATTAATTTATGAAAATTACTTGATTTAAATACCTATGGATTCCTTTTGGGATTCGGTTGGTTGTGTGGTAGTTTCGGGGGTCGTGTCGTGGCCTCGTGTGTGTTTTAAAATGTCGTCCTTGTGGGTGGTGTGCATAGTAGATGCGGCTTGTTGGTGCACGGTTGGGTGCATAGTTTGCTGTGGGTGAGCGTCGTGGGTCTGTGATGCCCGTGTTGGGCGTGTTTGGGCCCGTGGTCATTTGTGGGAAAGGTGTCGGTTGTGAGAACCAAGGGTTTATAAGTTGAGAGTTGGCCTTGGGGTTAGGTCTGGTTTTATGGATTGTTAGTCGTCCTTGTGAGAGGATGTCGATTTTAGCGGATGGCGTCGTGGTGTATGGTTATATGTGGCTATGTGCTTTTATAACCGATTTGTACATTTATAACTCTGTTTATCATGTACGGAATGTGTAAGTGAATTACATGAGATGATATCGTTATATGTAACATAGTTTATGCTTTAAGACCTAGAGTTTTATAAGCATGTGACGCAGTTTGTGGAACATCGTGTTGATACATGGCTATATGCTTTAATTTCTACTTTAGGTTTGCATATGTGTATGAAACGATTTAGACGAATCTGTGATCCAGTAGATGTAAAATCCTGGTTGATGATGCACGTGTGCGTGTGTGGGTGTATGAGGTAGGCTGCAAAAGCTGGTATGTGCGATATCTGACAGATTGAAATGAGATCCTGATGAGGCACGGGTGTGGGTGTGTGTGCGATATCTGAAAGCTGAAACGAGGTCCTGAAGAGGCACGTGCTCATGGATTGCGTGTATTGCATATTGGGACGGATAGACTAATTTTCTTAAAACTGTATTATCGGCCTACGGGAGTCAAAATATTGTATTAATAGCCTACAGAAGTCGTAATACACTAATCATTTTCAAGGCTCTAATGAGTCGAAAAATGGTTTTTATCCTCGCTTTTCCCTGCATGTGAAAATGGTTTTCTGGCTCTGGTGAGTCGTGATCTAAAACGATTTTCAAATTATTTTATTGGCTTGAAAGAGAATTAAAAATTGCACTTCGTTTATCGAGCATGTTTAGCTTATATCGCATGTGTTGTTTAGAATTTGCTGAGCTTTAGCTCACGGTGTGGGATTTGCTTTTCTTCAGGTACCGGTCACGGAGGTTGATCTGCAGGTGCTGAAGAGGTGGAAGAGCTGTAGTCTTCCATTTTGCTAGTTTTGTTACATGTATGCTTATAACATGTCTTTCGGGCGTTGGAGCCATGTAATGTTGCCGTTTGGCGTTTATATACAATGCATGTATGGTTTTATTTCAGAGTATATTCTTGGGTTGGGTATCATGTATGGTTGTTTATGGGTGTTTCACGTGGCTCAGAGTTTGGGGTGTGACATGTGATGTGGTAACTGATGATCCGAGGTTGTCCAAAAAGTTTTATGGAGAAAGGTATTGTGGCTAGGGTTGTCGTTCTCAAGATTAGGAGACTTTATGGAATACCTAGTGTTTGGTAAGAATGTGGGTGTGAGTATGTGAGATTTATGGGGCATGTGATAGATATTGTTGGTATAGCTGATCCAGCCATGTTAGGACGATGTGCTGATAGGTGGAGATCCCTTAAGATGATGATGACGGTGGTCTGTATATGGCTTAAGGCCTAGATATGGTTGCGTTGTGTTACCCTTAAGAAGAAAGTGATAAGGTGGTGTCTTTGGTCTAGAATTGGTAGGCAAGGTTTGTTTCGCTCGTGGTGTGTGTAGTGGCATTTATGTTTGGATAGCTGTGTGCTGGTGGTGCTCATATGGTGACATAAGAGACGGGTGATTTCGATTAAGTGTTTTGTGTTTTCTGATGGATGTGCCGGAGTTGCGAGCTCGAGGCTGTAGCATGGTTTTTACCTACTTATTTTGTTGTGACGCGAAAAGAGATGCTCTAGACTGGTGCAAGTATGTGTGGTGTTGTATATTGGTGGATAGATGGTGAGGGTCTTGTAGACGCATAAGATGCATCGTTGGGATGTGAAGGAGTGAACAATAGTTGAAATGCCCGAGTGAAGATTTGAGTATGAGGATTCGGTGTGATGAGGAATATACTGATTATGAATAGTGGCCGATAACATTTGTATTAAGGTGTCCGATATGTTCACAAGGAATAATGGCTAACCTTCTCATAATCCAAGCATTTGGGTGATGTTTCTAAAAATGTAATCCGATTTGTATGGAATGTCGATAGCTTTAACTCTCATTGAGAGAGATCCCAAGAGAGTTCGGTGATTGAGTTGTTTATGTGGTAAAATTCTCGAGTATTAGTTTTATGGGATTCCTACGAGAATACAGGTCCGTGGTTTGGTCAATATCCTTGTGATTAGGAGATCGTGATTTGATACCGTGCTGGGTGCAAGAGGTTTGAAAAGACTGTAGAAAATTTTGATAGTGTGGTTGGCCTAGTGTTAAGGCGATGTATTCTAAGTGGGATATGTTTGGAGGTTGTTTGCATTCGACCTTAGGTTAAGAGGTGAGTATTTCATTTACCAATGGGAACGAAGTGTGGAGTAATAAGGTTCAGCAGTGTACCGTGTGGTTAGGGTGGCCTGGGATGATGGACGAGAAAACGTAGGGTAAGATGTTTGCGATAGATATGTGCCCGGGGGAGCGAAAGTGTGGGAGGCATCTGCATGTTCATGGGAGTTATTAGTAATTTTGAGGGAAGGTCCCAAGATCGGGTTTCTTTGGTTTGGTGCCGTGCGTCTTCTATGTGAGTTGCTTGGGCAATAAGCCCGAGGCTGTGACATGGCTGTGAGTTACCTAGTGAGAGTTAGGTTGGTGAAGCACAACCTTACGAAGTGAGGTCTTGGCTAATGGTATGTGTTGTATAAGGTAAGGATTGATGGTGCTCGTGTGTGTGTGAATGAGGTCTGAGAATTGTTTATCGTTGTGTGAAGCTTGTTTTGGGTGGTATGGGGTACTGTTGCACCTCTCGCTCTCGGTGGAATGGGAAGTTTGTTCGAACCTTGCAGCTGGGGTATTCACGTGACGGGTTTCTGATAGACTTTTGGTTTTAGTTTATGTTTTGTTTGGGGCTTGAACTACTCAGAGTTCTTAGAGTTGAGGAATGGTCATCAACTATGGTGAGTATTATATTTTGGGCGTAATCGTATGTTTAGATTATGGTCCCGAGAATGTGGTAAGATATGAGTTAGGAAGGAGTCAATGTTTGAAAAGCCTTGGTTTGTATAGCCTATCGAGACTGGCGTGATGGTTTGGTTTGGAATGGAAGGGCCGTGATGAGTCTTGTACAAGAAGGTGTTGCTAAGTGTAAGAGACAAGTTTTGGTTAGTTACTTGACGAATAGGCCGTGGGTTTGAGTAATCTACTATTGTGGGTGCAACGGATCGATGGATGAGTAATGAGTTTGGGGTTGACGTTAGATGACGGTGATCATGTTCGATTTGAGGCAGATCTATAGATCTAGAATCATTGATATCAGTGAGACGTTGAAAGTGTAGCGATGTGCTGTTGGACGGGGAATATGATTGGGTCTGAGTAGGTTAGTGGATACCTGTGAGATGTTCTATCTGCGTGGCGTATATGGTCTAAGTAACTCGTTGGGGTCTGGTGACTGCATTTAATTTTGTGGCTGTGAAGCCGAGTTGGTTTTCGGTCATGTGAATTAAGTGAGCTTTTTCGTGGAAGTGGGTGTTTATGCTATTACTCATGGATGAGTGTCTTGTTAACTTCAGTGACAACGTTATTAGCATCAACCGGATAGTGATGTGGTACCAAAGTGGGTGATCATCAGTTGATCGTCAGAACTTGAATAAAGTTTGTGTAGGGAACATGTGAATTCGTGCGATCAGTATCGGGGTTTGTTGTTGTGCGTTAGCACTCGAGAAGATGATCCTTAGTGTGCATCGTGGGGTGCAATTAAGCCAGTATGTAGCAGTGAGAGCGGGGGTGGTAGTTTCTATGTCCTAGAGTAAAGACTGTTTGTCTAAGACTCAGTTCCATTTCTTTTTCGTATCTATATAGATGATGTGTTTCTTTTTTCTTTTTTTTTGTTATAAGCATATCTTCGATGTGAGGTTTATGCTTTAATGTTGTTTAGAAAAGCATGTTGATATATAAGTGTTATGTATGCGGAGTTTGGTTTTTACCCTTTAATTCAATTTTCCACCCAGCGACGACCACTCGATTGGTGGCTTGTCCGCTCGAGCTGGCATATGGCAGAGAGTTGGGTCGGTGGGGACCGCTCGAGCGAGGAACAAGCGAGGTGTAACAGTGTGTTATGTCGGCAGGGACAGCTCAAGCGGTGGCCTATCTGCTCGAGCAGTGACAGCTTGGCACGAATATCCACAAAGCCTGGCAACCTTGATTTTTGAACTAAAAAATATCCTTTTCAAGCCTATCTCTTTATGTACACCTTTTTCTCTACCTTCTCTCTAGATTTTTGGGTGGCCCGGGCTTTATTTTTGATGATCTATTAGTGGATCTTTGTTATCCACGCCGTAGGCTTCTCTTCCATCCGGATGGATTCTCGTTCTAACGAGGTTCAATTTTTGAGGCTTTGAGTTTTGACTCATCAAGGTAAGATCCTAGACTATGTTGTCTTTAAAGGGTGCTACGTGCAGTTATATACTTTTCACCAGTTTTTTTGGGTAATTAATTATAACATAAAAGAAAGAAAAAATATAAATTTCCAAGGAGCATTCCCCAGGTGATTACATGAGAAACCGGTAGGAAAACTTCCTATAACAAAAAAAATCGAACTCCCCGACGAAACGACGAGGGGGGCCTAACTAACAAACTATATTCCACGCACAACCCGCGTGGATAGGAAATACCAACATATGCACCAAACTTGCAGACCCTAAGAAAAGGAAGGCAACCAACCCCTACTTGAAAAGGCGGGGGATACTAGCTAATAAAAAACATGTCCCATGCACAGTACGCATGGAAAGGAAAAACTACAGAGAAACAACAACACTATCATAATATGAACCGTCATTGGAGAACGCCAGCATCCGAAAGTAACAGCCGAACTCATGACTTACCAGAGAGGCACAACATCATAGTGAGGATAGACACCGTGCTCAAAACGGAACGACAATAAGAAGGCTAACACACACAGTAGTACATAGCTCCCCCAAATCTCCTCAAACACCCATCAACAAACTACAGTATAGCTTAGAAGACGTCACCACCCTAGCGGCCTAAGAGGTCGGAGAAAGCTGGTTCTCAAAGACGCGGCGTAAAGGTGCAGGAGGAGGACCAGCCCCAAGGAAAAACCTCAACTCAGAATCAGAAGGCCAGCACCTAACCAAAACCGCCATCAGGCCCTCTTTCACACCTTAGCCAATTAGCCTAGACAGCTGAGGAAATGAGCACCTACCAAACCATATGACAGCTCACCAATAGGGGCTCAAGAGGATCATCATAATCATTTTATATCATCAGAATATAGGTCTAAAGAATAATCGAAAGAGAACCATTAGAGGTCAAAGAGTAAAATACCAGGGGAAGATGGGCCCCTAGCCAGCCAAAGGAAGCAATGGCAGATCAGCCCCAGAAAACTCCATCTTAAAATCGGCCAACACAAATTACCAACCTACCATGTGCACAGGATCGCCAGACATAAGCGACGAAAAACCCCTACAAGTCAGCAATAAGAAAGACTAGAACATCCCCAAAGAATTCGGCTAAGAGAAAACTTAGGCCATTCCCAAGGAAACTCAACCATCAGATCCAAATGAAGCAGGCCACTAGCTAGACCCCACTCAAAGAACCCCCAAAGACCCCCACCAGGGTACCCAGCTAGAAATACAGACATATCCTCATCCACACCAAAGTAGTCTCAACTTCTCAATAAAGCAACACACACCCCGGAGGCAAGGGGGAAAGGATATGATCTAAGAAAGCTCAAGCAAGTAAGGACCAAAAAGAACTTCCAACGGGAGGTACCAAGGAGTCATCCAAATAGACCTTAATTCAGATGTGCCCACATATACGATAACTTTAAATACCTTCACTAAGCTGGTCCCACCACAAGAAACAAAAGTCAGCCCTTGGTTTAAGAAAAAACCGCCCATGGTATTGAATGCCCATGGTTTTGGCCCACATACATTCTGCCAAACACTGTAGCTCTTCCAAAATGAAAAAGCCAATTGGGACCCACAAAAGATTTTACAATCCTTCCAATCAAAGGGTCCCACACACATAACCTTTACTTGCATAAACCACCAATCTAAAATGAAGAAACCAACAGAATACACTATGCAAGATTTGCCCATTTCAGTTGATATTTAGAAACTTTGGGACCCACAACACAGTTGTACTCCACATTGCTGAAACCAGCCCACGATTTTGGAAAAACTACCAAATAATTAGTTGATCAACCCACGCGCATTACCTACGCGTGATGTGGACATCATTGTCCTCAACCCCATAAGCGCTGCACCTTTAACACAGTAATTTGTCAAGAAGAACTACTCATACGCAATACTCACGCACCAGGCCCAAGTGTGTCCCCACCATTGTCTTCCTCATTAACCACTGCTCACAGGTTTGTGACCCAAACCAGCGAATTTGAAGCGCACGTGATGGAGAGTTGCTGAAACAGGCGCTCTAATAAACGATTGACCAAATGTGCCGAGCATAGACAAAAAAACCAGATCCGTGACCCAAGTCATTTTGCTCAAATGAAACACATTACTTTAGTTGCTCTAAACAGCTACAAAATTCCAAGAACCGATATACACTCAAGAACGGTTTCAACAACCTTAACCCAGGAGACATGGTTATGATGTTCTTTAAAAGAAGCCCCGTTCGGGAGAATCAAACTCGAGAATGAAAAATGATAAAAAGATCTTTGAAGACCTAGAGCGGTAAAACAAAGTAACCTACCCATTGTAACATTTCTTCTTATTGCGAGAATCCAACAAAAAAAAACCCAAACGCACAATACCAAGCTTGAAGATGCCACTTCCTCAACTTAGCACAGCGATCGTCATGAACATTTGGGAAAGCTTAAGGGTTTAAAAAAGCCCATCAATATATCTTTTCCTAACCTTAAACCGGACTCAGTGTCTTAAATGGGAACACCGAGAATGGAGGTATGGAGCCATAATAACATCCACTAACAGTAAGCTTTGATACACCCCACCATTGCTATGGAGTGATCCGGGAGAGCTTTCTCTAGAGAGAGAAGCTCTCCCCTTCGTTAGTAAACTCCTTAACCATGGATGTTGGAAAAACTGTTAGCGGTTTTGTTTTGGCGGGTAGCGTGTGTCCTTTTTCACCAATTAAAATGCTTTATATTTTATATTTTACGCTCTTCTTGGTTTATTACATGATATGGACTTGTGGATGTCCGTGGTTTTCAAAAGGAGATTTGAAAATGAGGTGATTTGTGAAAATCTTGAAAACGATATTTTTGGAGGTTTGAAGCTAACTCTTGGGGTTGAGCTTGGATTTTAGATGTTTCGTTAAGATGTGAAACCATTTTATAGTTATGAGAACGATATGATGATATGAATGTAGATATTCAGTACATAGCTATGCGCGTACTTTTATTTGTTGAATCATACAGAACTTTGCATATTAGGGCATGTGACTATCCTGTTGTGAAAGATCGCTAAGCATGTGACTATCCAGTGATGAAAGACTGCTAAGAATTGTATATTAGGGCAAGTGATTGTCTCGCGGTGGAAAATCGCAAAGAGCTTGATGATTGGGTTGGTATTATCCCACGATAAAAGACCGTAAAAGAGTACGACATGCATATGACCGTGTTATGTATGCTTATTATTTTGTCTGGCATTGTTATATGTCTAGGGTTTTATTTACCTTTTTTTTAAAAGTAAAACCGTTTGAGCCTCATGTGATTGAGTAAATTTTACTATGTGATTGCATATCCTGTTTTATTGCAACATAGTTTATTTTTATTGGGCTTTAGCTCACGTTGTGGGATTTGCTAAAACATTTTTCAGGTGTTAATGATCACGTGGAGTTGATCTAGAGGTGCCGTGGTGGTGGAAGACATGTGTAGTTTTTCCTTTTTGTTTTGAAACAGTATTTCCTGCATATGTCGCCTATTTATGAAGGCATGTTTTGTACGCCTTGAGGCGAGATATATTCTGCATGTATGTTGTCAGAGAGATGAACCTTGGGGACACTTTTTAATTCTAAAAAGCTATATGTTGGTTAGATGTTTTATCAATAAAGATGCTATCTTTTTACAAAATGGTGGTTCAGGTGGGTTTTTCACGTGGCCTTGGATTTTTTGGGCATGATAATTTGGTATCAGAGCTCTGGATTCGAATACCTAAGAGCCATGGAAAGAGGTTGCATCACTTAGTGAGGATGACTGTGGATGCTTGCTTGCATGTGTTTAAGTGTTTTTATGACATGCTGATAGCATGTTGAGCATGATAGTTTGCGTATACATGGATATGGAGGCTGGACCTCAGAATTGATTAGTCTTGCCTTAGGAAGTTTGGATTAACAAATTTGGAAGCCAAGTTAGAAATTCATTTTGTCGACGTGTTTTCTAGCAAGGAATCTAAGTAGGTTATCCAATTTGACACGTCTTTCTTGTCGGTTCTTCTTGGTATGTGAGATGTGTTTACATATTAAGTGACTATGTGTTAACATGCTTATGTGTGTTATATTTATGTTGGTAATAACATGTTGTATGAAAGCTTATCCTGTCATATAGCCTTCATTTAGAGTTATGTCCACGCAGGGAGGACGGGAATAGGGTCGTAGCCGAGGTCATGTTTATGCCCAGGTTTCGGAAGAAGGGGACGTTCATGCCCCGCAGGAACATGTGGGTAGTGTTGACATTGTACATGAGATGCTTGCTACACTAAGAGCGATGCCTGAGGCGACTAGGGCTGGAATGAGGGCTCCTGAGCTAAGGGCCTCTATGGCAATAAGGGAATTCCAGCGGTTGGATCCTCCAACCTTTTCTGGGGAGCCAGACCCCAAAGTTGCTATCGAGTGGTTAGAAGTAACCACGACCATATTAGATACCCTAGAGATTGAGGAGGATGCCTTGCATGTTAAGTTGGCAGCATTCCAACTTCAGGAGGATGCGAGGGAATGGTGGAAGCTTACTAAAACCATGGTGGATGGCACACAACCCACTTTTAGTAGGGCCTTTTTGGAGAAGTTCTTCCCGTGTTCTTCCAGAGATACATATCGAGAGGAGTTTCTTTCCCTTGTTCAGGGAAACCTTACTGTGGTTCAATATGAGGCCAAGTTCTCTAATCTATCACAGTTTGCGTCTGAGATGGTGTCAACAAAGGAGTTGTGCACTAAAAGGTTTGAAATGGGCCTTCGACCTGCAATTAAGGATAAGACTACAGCATTGGGTTTTTAGGTTTATATTGAGGCTATGGAAGCTGTTATCTGAGTAGAAAACTCGATGGCGGAGAATCGCAGAATTAGAGAGAGTCGGGGCCAGCAGGATGGGGGAGATGCACAGTTATAGGGACATGGGAATAAGTGCCAGTGGTCGTCTAGTTCGAGTTCTCATTCAGTGGGATCGTATCAGCCACAGTTTTCTACACCTGCACCTTCAGTGGCCTCGACAGGAAAGTCGGAGCAGAGAGAGATCATCTATTATGGGTGCGGACAGTCTTGACATCGAGTGGCAAACTGTCCATAGAAGGGACGGTCTTAGAGTTTAGTGCCTGTTCAGTTTTAGGGGAGAGAGCCCCTGTATGTTTTGGGTGTGGTCAGTTTGGGCACATTCGTAAGTATTATCCATAGGGAGGGAATGTTCAGAGTGCAGGAGCGCCAGCTGTTGCATCTGCATAGAGACGATTTACTTCTCAGCAACCTAGGACTCAGACGTCTACGTTTGCAGAAGGAGGTGCCTCAGCACAGTCTGTGAGGCAATCGACGGCCTAGGGTTGCAGTGGGCAGGCCAGAGTACCGTAGGGCAGAGCTTATGTCCTTACTGATACCCATGCTTCCAAAGCACTAGTCGTGCCCGATGCTACAGCTGCTCCATCTATGATCAAAGGTACTCTTTTAGTATATAGATCATGGGTCAGTGTTCTTATTGACACCAGAGCATCACGTTCCTTTATTTCCTCTGCTTTTGGATCTACATTGGGGTTAGAGACAAACTTGTTGGGTAGTGCGTTGAGCGTAGAGACCCCAGTTAGTGGGAATGTGGTGTTGAATAGAGTTTGTAGATCCTATGAGTTGGGGTTCACTAGTCATTGTTTAGAGTTTGACTTCATCATTCTAGACTGGCTCACTACCTATCATGCCTTTATAGATTGTGATCGAAGGAGGGTATCGATCTGTATACCTCAGGGTTACTGCTTTTGTTTTGTGGGTGATCGGGATGAGGGCCTGATGTCTATGCCTGGTGTTACTCAAAATCGAGGGAACTTGGGTTTCCTCTTTTTTGCTCTCATGATAGATGATACGGTTGAGGATTGAAGGGAGTTACCCCATATGGTTTGTGATTACTTAGATGTCTTTCCTGACGATCTGTTCGAGTTGCCACCGAGCCGCGATGTGGAGTTTTCTATTGACCTGGTTTTGAGAGCTGCTCCCATTTCTATGTCGTCTTATCACTTTGCACCAGCTGAGTTGCTAGAACTCAAGGTACAGCTTCCGGAGTTGTTTGACAAAGGGTTTGTACGTCCGAGTACGTTGCCGTGGGGAGCTCCTGCCCTTTTTGCTAAGAAAAAAGATGGATCCTTGAGGTTGGGCATTAACTACCGGAAGCTGAATCAGGTAACGGTGAAGAACAAGTATCCTATGCCGAGGATTGATGACTTGTTTGATCAGTTGAAGGGTTGAGTTGCTTCTCGAAGATTGACTTGAGGTCAGGGTACCATCAGTTGAGGATTAGAGACGAGGACATAGCGAAGACTGACTTTCGGACTCATTATGGTCATTATGAGTTTCTGGTTATGCCATTCGGTTTGATGAACGCTCATGCGACGTTTATGGGTTTGATGAACCGTATCTTCCACCTGTATCTAGACAGCTTTGTGGTGGTATTTATGGATGATATCCTTATCTATTCACCTATGAGGGAGATGCACGAGGAGCATCTTCCTATTGTCCTATAGCTTCTGAGAGAGCATCGCTTGTATGCCAAGTTCGAGAAGTGTGAGTTTTAGATGTTTAAGGTGAGATTTCTTGAACACGTGGAGTCGACAGATGGAGTATTAGTGGATTCTTCAAAGACCGATGTAGTGATGGTTTAGGAACGACTAAAGAATGTCTTCGAGATTTGTAGTTTTCTAGGTTTGGAAGGTTATTATAGGCGGTTCATGAAGGCTTTTTCTCGACTTGTAGCGCTGATGACACGGCTTACGCGAAAGGGAATCATGTTCGTGTGGAGCGTGTGAGACCCGGACCCATCTCTATTTTAGACTTATATATGTTGGACGTGTTTTAGCATATATATTTGTTCGATGTGTGATTTATTCGTTTTGATGCATGTTTAAGTTTAAATAAGCATGCGAGGTTGGTTCCTGGGGTTGTAGGGAGTTGTACGAATTTCAAAAATTCAAAAAAAAAAGATATTTTGGAGGTCTATAAATATTTGGAGTTAGATATTTTCAAAAGATATTTTCAAAACCTAACGACTAAGTTTCCTCCTTTTTTTCTCTCTACCTTCTCTCTAACTTCTCGGGGGCCCAGGGCTTGGTTTTTGACAAACCAACTGCTGATTCTTAGTATCGGCATCGAGGGCTACGCATCCATCGAGTCAGAATTTTATTTCGGTGAAACTCGATTTTGTATGTGGATCTAGACGTCGAGTTTTTTACTTATCAAGGTAAGATCCTAGACTGTATAGTTATTAAAGGGTGTTACGTATAATCTTATGCATCTTTACCGTTTCAAATGCATGAAAAAGTGGTTTAGGTTCGATAAATTGGGTTTTTAGTTTAAAACTATTTTTTATCGTTTCGATTGGATGAAATCATGTTTTGAGAGTTCCTTTCGAAGCTTTAAGACTGTTTTGGGTTTGGTTATACCCGTGGGGATCAAAACATGTGTTTGGAGGCTTTGATTTTAGGTTTATACATGTTTTGGGGAGTTTGAACTTAATCAAATTTGTATGGAGAGAGTAAGCTTCTCAATTGCGTCCATTTGCTGATCATTATGTATTTTAAAATACTTAATTCCTTATTTATGATTTTCTATTATATGAAAACAAATGTCTTCAAAAGGAAAAGAGAAGGCAATCGTTGGAAAAGAAAATGCAGCACCTCATGTGATAAGTTCTTCAAAAGGAAAAGTCGCTGATGGGGTATGTTTTTCAACTATTCTGATTACATCTTTTCAAATATATTGTTTTTATTTTGAAACTAGAAATGCATAGAATTCTTCCAAAACTTCAAGCTTGGATGGTCAATTTGCTTGGATTCTCTCCTTCACTAAATATTGTTTAGGCTTCAAGCTTGGAGTTACAAACTCTCTTTATAGATATTATACATTTCTATTATGGAACACAGTTGTAACTTGCTACTGCATTGGTTTTTGGTGGGTGTGACTTTGCTGGTTTCTAAGTTGCAGCTCCTTTAATTTCATTTGCTCTTTCTAATTTGGCAGATATGGGACTTGCTACTTCTATAAATAATTCTCTTCTGTTTTCCATTTGTGTATTCAAGGGCCAACCAGTTTATTTGGCTAAACAAATCCCAAGAACCAACTAATTTTTGGCCTTGAAGTTTGTTTTTGTACTTAATAGATCTTTTTTTAAAAGTTGGTTAATTTTTAGTCTATGAATTTAAATAGTAGACATTCAAAAAACTAGGAAAGCAAATCTTGCAAAAAGGTTAGTTTAAGGCTAAAATTTGATTTATAATCTTACTGTTTTCTTATTCGTGACACTATGTGGGAATATGCATTTGATTTTATATTTCTAGATTGATTATACTAATAGAATTGGATTTGTTAGAAACATGTTTTGGTTTTAAAATTAGATTGCTAATCAGAAACGTATGCAAGGAAAAAAGCAAAAAAAAAAAACGAAGTGTGAATTTTGAATCATGTGGTGCGAACTGATTTTTCATACAATTTTATTGTTTTCTTATTTGTAACTTTATATGTTGCAAGTAATGGCATTTGATTTTACATAATTCAATAGCTTTATTTGTAACTTTATTTGTTAGAAACATGTTTCGCTTTTATAAAATATATAATAGGATTCTTGCCAAGCATTGCTCAAAATTTGATTTATGTTCCAGATTTATTTTGGACACCGTGTAGCTCAAAATTCTTATGCTAATGCAGCCAAGGCCTTGATCCCAAAGCTAAAAAATGTGTCCCGGCCTCTTGGCACGCTCAAACCAATCGCTGTGTTATGATTAAGATAATTTACATTCATGTGGTATTTGTTGAGAACAGTTGGCTATAATTTTTTCTTGGTCGATATTAGTTGATTCATGATTAATTGAATGAGAATTTCTTAGATTGATTTATTGCCTTCTTTTGGTTTCACCAAAACTTGATTTGTGTTTTCTTTATGTTTCGAAAATAGAGTGGTGTTCATGGAAATGAATTCAATTAAGAGTTTGAAAAGAAATGACATATCATGATTATGCGTTCATAGAATGGTTAGTCTTCAAACAAAATTTTTTGTAATGTGTATTGAAACCAAATATTATATTATATGATTTTTGAATTCCAAAGGGTAAATTACACTGATCTCTCCTGAAGTTTAGCAAAACATCAATCACCTCCTATATGGTTTTAAAAACATCACTAACATTTCCTGAGATTTTAATTTTAACATCAATTAAGCCCAACCGTTAAAATATTTAACAAAAATCACTATTCTCACCCAAAACTGCCGTCAAAACC
>JAOTRH010113061.1:4954-15222 GCA_034768845.1 Heliamphora exappendiculata
TCGCGATGGTACTTCGTGTCTTCACAGAGCTGGTGGAGGCAGCACCGAGGGTGGAGAATACTATGACTGAGATTCGAGCTTCTAGGGAAGCTAAGACACCTCATGGTGGAACAGAGGCACAGAGCAGAGGGAGGCCAGATGTTATTGATGTGGAGATTTGGGGCATCGTGTTCCATATTGCCCGCAGCCGAGACAGTAATGAGACCCACAGTTGAGGCAGTCTCAGAGCTCCGTATCGGATCAGTCACAGGACAGGGAGATGCCAATTTGTTACAGATGTGGTCAGATGGGGCACATCCGCAGGACTTGTCCCCAGAGAGAGGGTACGCCGAGTATGGTGGACACACCAGCGAGCTCGTATGTGCAGGAGCAACAGCAGTATCCTGCGGTTCAGACTTCCTGGATGGCAGGTGGGAGTACGTCAGTTTAGTCGGTGTGACAACCGACAGCGTCGAGTTCTGGTGAACAGGGCAGAGCGACACTGCCATGAGCGTATTCTCTCATCGCTCCCAGTTCTTCTCGGGCACCAGTCATGCCAGATGATGCAGATATGCCTTCAGCGAATAGAGGTACTTTCTGAGAATGCAGGCTTTAGGCTAGTTTCCTTGTTGCATCAGTTTGGGAGTTGGTGATAAATTCCATGGATGATGTGCTGTGTTGAGGCAGAGGTTGGTGATGATGTGAGGTTGGGGTGAGTGGTAGATCCCCTGTCTTTGAGATAGTTAGCCACTGTTTTGGATGCCTGACCTTGTTTGACCATATCCTAGGAATGGTTTGGCTGACCATCTCGTATGCCTGTGTCGATTGCAATCGACGGTTGGTTGTTTTGACCTTGAGTCGAATTTTGGGGGCAAAATTCCTTTTAAGGAGGGTAGAGTTGTGAGACCCTGACCCATTTTTTTTTCAGCGTTTTCGGGCACGCGTTACGTGTTTTCGTTTGAGCATGTTTTTATTACTTTTGATCTATAATCGGACTTAGATATGCATGCGGGGTAGGTTCCTGAGCCGGGGGCCGTTGTGATGCGAATTTCAAAAATTTCAAGAAAAATATATTTTGGAGGCCTATAAATATCTAGAGTTAGATATTTTCATAAAGATATTTTTTAAAACTTCTCTAACAAGTTTCCTATTTTCTCTCTGCCTTCTCTCTATGTTCTCGGGGGCTCGGGGCACGATTTTCAACGATCCAACAATCGATCTTTGTTATTGGCACGGTGGGCTACGCAACCATCCAATTAGAATTTCATTTCGGCGAGGCTCGATTTTGCACGTGGATCGAGAAGTTGAGTTTTTAACTCACTGAGGTAGAATTCTAGATCTGCATGTTTTATAAGGGTGCTATGTGTAATCGGGTGTATTTTTACCGGTCAAATAGCTGTAGATCTGATTTTCTGTAAAGTTGAATTTTTGGGTTAAAAACCAGTTGTTAGTCAATTTTGGTGGATGAAATCGTGTTTCAAGAGTTTCTTTCGTGATTTTGAGGTTAGGCTTGGGTGTGTATATGTCCGAGGGTGTTAAATCGGTGTTTGGAGTCTTCGATTTGAGGTTTAGAGGTGAAACCCATAGCTTTAAACAGTTTCTGGGCTTGTTCAGTCGACTGGACCTATGAGTTCAATCGACTGGATCATAGTTCTTGGGGTTCACTCAACTGAACTCTTAGGGTTAGTCGACTGAACCGTGCGTTAAGGAATTTTGGTGATTTTCTAGTGTGTTTTTCAGTCAACTGGGGGTTGGGTCTTGTCGACTAAATTCTGGGCTGTTGGTCTTATGGTTTTGGTTGGTTCCTTGGGTTTTCGAATGGCGTCCTATGGTATTCATGTGATTAATTTATGGGAATTAGTTGATTCAAATACCTATGGATTCCTTTTAGGGTTCGGTTGGTTGTGTGGTGGTTTGGGGGTCGTGTCGTGGACTCGGGTGTTCTGTTTAGATGCCAACCATGGGTTGACGTGCATGGTTAGATTTTGGGAGTTGTGGCACGGCTGTATGCATGTTGGTTATGTGCGGGACATGTGGGTCCGTGGTTCAGTTTATAAGTGGGTTCTGGTTAGAATCGGTCTAAGGGAGGTTCAGGTGTTGATCTCCGATTTAGGTGTTGGTTGTCCCAGTATGTGGACAGGTCCTGATTTGTGGATGGGTCATTCGGGTGTCAAATAATTGGTGTGTGGCATGTGATGTCGTGTCGGGTTATGTGACGGGTAGCGTCATGCTTTGAGGTTACATGGCTATGTGCGCTTATAACTGTCTTTATGCATTTATAATTGTGGTTTATTATACATGGATTATGTAAGTGAATTACATAATTTTGGTATCGTTATGTGTACCGTAGTTGCATACTTTAAAACTCAGAAGTTTTGTATGCATGGTTATGTGAAATATGCGGAACGAATTCATGTGGTATATGTTGCATAGGTTGCAAGTATTATGTGAGTCGAGTGTGTAGCATGTGACGTGGTTTGTGAAACATAGTGACAGCACGTGGATTTATGCATTTAAATCATGATTAGGTTATGGATAGGTATGTTCGGTGTTATCCCGTAATGTACAGTTTTATCCAGTAATATGCGGTTTTATCCCGCAGTATGCGGTCTTTATCTCGTGGTATAATCCGTGGTCGACGGTTCCATCCCGTGGCTTTCGGTAAAGTATGCGGTTTTACCCCGTGGTTTGGTTTGCGATTTTATCCCGTGGTTTGGTCTATGATTTTACCCCATAGTATACGTTTTATCCTGGGAATGTATGTTTATGTGCGGATTTTTATCTCAGTGTTAAGACTATGGTTGCGGCGTGTGAGAGCCGGTTGTTAAATCGGAGGTTGCGGCGTGTGAGGACCGGTTGTATGTATCATGGATTGCATGAACTGCATTGTGGAATGGATAGACCAGTTTTCAAACTGTTTTTAAGAGTCGTGTGAATCGCGATCTAAAAACCCTTTTTCAACTATTTTTAAGGCTCCTGTGAGTGAGTTAAAAACATGGTTTATATCTTCACTTTCTCATTTGCATGTGAAAATTGTTTTAAAGGCTTGAAAGAGTCTAAACTTGCACTTCGATTTCCTAGCATATTTTGTTTATACTGCATGCCTGTCTAGTTTTTGCTGAGCCTTGGCTCACGGTGTGGGATTTACTTTTCTTCAGGTACTGGTCACGCGGGTTGATCTGGAGGTGCTGAAAAGGTTGAAGAGTTATAGTCTTCTTTTTTGTTTCTGTTTGTATCATGTATGCTTAGTACATGTTTCTTGGCATTGGAGCCTTATAATGTATGCCATTTGGCGTTTATATACAATGCATGTATGTTTATTTTGAGAGTGTATTCTCGGGCTGGGTGTTGTGGTTGTTTATTTACAGTTGTTTCACGTGGCCCGGAGTTTGGGGCTTGACAATCACAATCTATGCCATCTGTTCTTGTGGACGGGAATGAAGAGGGACGTGATCCGGTTCATTTCTCGGTGCCTTACCTATCAGCAGGTAAAGGCAAAATACCAGAGACCAGCAGGATTGTTACAATCATTGCCGATATTTGAGTGGAAGTGGGAGAACATCACGATGGATTTTTTATCGAGACTTCCTCGATCGTCGAAGGGACACGGTGCTGTTTAGGTTGTGGTGGATATATTGACGATGTTTGCACACTTTCTTCCCATTTGTACGAAGGATTCGGTGGGAAGACTGGGTAGGTTGTATGTCCGTGAGATAGTCCGACTACACGGAGTACCTATGACTATTATCTCTGATCGAAACCCGTACTTTATATCTCTCTTTTGGCAGTCTTTAGATGGCTTTGGGGACGCGCTTGACGTTTAGTACAGTTTTTCACCCACAGATAGACGGTCAGTCTGAGAGGACCATACAGATTTTGGAGGACATGTTGAAAGCCTGTGTACTCGATTCTTGGGAAGATCATTTACTATTGGCAGAGTTTTCATACAACAACAATTATCAATCTAGTATTGGGATGGCACCATATGAGGCTTTGTCTAGTAGACGGTGTAGGTCACCTGTGTGTTGGGAAGATGTGGAAGAGACCACAGTTTTGGGTCCTGACTTGGTACGGGAGATGACAGAGAAGATTACCGTGATTCGCTAACGTCTAGTAACAGCTCAAAGTCACCAGAAGAGCTATGCTGATCAGCAGAGGAGACTGTTGGAGTTTGCAGTGGGGGACCATATGTTTCTAAAAGTCTCGCCACGTAGAGGTTTGAAGATTGTTATGGTTGGTATACTCAAATCATGTTTTTAATATTTTATTTTATTTTAATAAAATTAATTTTTTATTTTATGATAATCTTTATGAACAATGTATGTGTATAATTTCTTTAATATGTATGGATGTTCAATATTCTGTAGAGTATTTAATCTAGTGTGTAAAGTACGACTTGTGCACAGAAGATAAGATTTTAGGTTTTTGCAGAATATAAGTTTTATGTTCACAGTTTAGATGGAAATAGACATACCATCGATACGACTGTGGCATAGAGTTTTAGTAGGCCTGTCTTGATTACGGGAAACAGATAATAATGTCGTTTATTGTTCCAACTCTCTGTGCTAGTACACTTTGTGTCTATTGATCGAGACATTTGGGGTGATTAATTTTATATTAACTACTGACTATATAAATTAATTTACACCCCAAGGTTATTATGAATAGTGCTTATCCTCTTAATCCTGAAATAATTATTGATTTGCATATATTTAACATTTATTGTTTTGATTCATTAGAGGGTGCATTGTTATATGGGTCTATATTTTCGGTGAGTTAGATAGCGGTATTATTTATATGAAAAATATTAATTATTAACGAAATTCACGTCCCAAAAATTGGAATTGACGATGCTCCCTTAAGGATGCTTATAAGTTTTGACCCGGCCAAACCCTACAGGTGGATTTAATTATTCGGTGGTCAAATAAGTTAAGCGAAAGGGCTTAAGAAATATGAAGATGCCGATTAAATTAAATTGTCATTAATTAAATTTAATTGGCGGGTATCAGAAATTTTTAACGTGGGGAGAAATGGTAAACATTTAATAACATGAGCTCAATGCAAAAAGGTCTTGAGATTATGGGCTGGAGTGCAATTATAGTTCTTAAGTGGTGTGAACTGTAATTCAGTATTTTATAAAAATTGCAGAAATCGCTGCTGATTTTTCATAATTGTAGATACCGCTATGCGTCTTTCTTTTATTGCAGAAACCGCTAGTAGGTGTTTGTGTTCCATTGAAAGTCTAACTCATAATTACTCCCTAGGTCCCTACTGTAACTCTATATATGCGCGGGTAGGCTGAACCAGTTTGAGATTGATAGTTCATATATCATTATCATTATGATATTATTTTTATCTTTCAAGACTTAAATATATCAGGATTCTGCCGGTACGAGTTCTCGGATGATCGTAGCTCACATTACGTTCGAGGATCGCGTATGGAAATATAGTAGAAGATCTGACTAGAGTTTCATCTTGAAATCAAGTCATAGTTGAAGATTAGATTGATAAGAGGTATTCATCTAAATTAACTTTGGTTGCACAGATTTATTTTTGATCGTTCGACGTCAAAATTTTTATCTGAAACATGTTTCGATCGGCGTTTGTCCGTCCAATTAATTTTTTACCGAAAATCGTTTTCAAAAACAATGATCTTGGTAGTATTGCCTCCAATAAATTGGTATCAGAGCCGTTTTATTTTTTGTTTACGGTTATTAGGGCCGGGTAGAATTAGAACTATTGCTAACTTTGTTTTGCAGACGTTTTAATTCCAATTTTATGATGATCATTTATTTTCATGTTTGATTGAATGCGTGGATGATGATTATTATTATTTTTTAATCACGGGGGTTGACCGTGATAGATTAGTTAATTGTAAACTCTATGGAGGTATAGGATCAATGTAAATATTATTATTTTTCGAGTTTTTAGTTCCTATTTTTTTTAAAAATTTATGTAATCGAGAAAAAAATAATTGAAAAAATGAAGAACAGTATAGAAGAACGAAGGCGGCGGTTGGCAGTGGCAACCGGCGATTTTAACCACGAATTGAGTTATTTTTTATTTACTTAAATTTTTTTTTCTCTTCAGAATTTTTCTGATTATACAAAATAAAAGGGAAAAGGAAATAGAGGCAGCCGGCACAAGCAACCAGCAGCTTTTTCGGCCCCAAATGCGGAAACAGTAGCCGATTCCCATGCAAAAGGCGCTGGAGCAATTTTCACAAAAACTGTGGCGCGGAACAGTGGCTGCGCAATCATCCAGCAGTTTGTTTCCAAGCAAGGAGCAGTTTTTTGTTTCAAGCAGTGAGCGCCAAACATGATCCAAGCGCTATTCCCAAGTAGGCGGTTTCCAAAGCGCCACATCTGGCGCAAACAGTACAACCGAAGCAAAACAGTGTTTGGAGATAGGAAACTGATTCCAAAAGCAAAACAAACAGAAACAGTGGCGCAAACAGTGGTTTGAGCAGCAGCTTTTTCGGCAACAGTGGCTGTGGCAGTCCCTTTTCGCTAGGGCTTCAACGGCGCAATTCCGAAATTGAAGCAGCGTGTTTGGTTGGATGCTAATTTTTAGCAAAGCAGTCCCAATCCCAAACGAATACAATCTATTTCGGTTGATTGGGATTGATGCTTCTATAAACAAACAGTTTTCTAATCAAACTCGGGCATCGCGGGATTTCAACACAAACACTGTTCAAGTATTTATCCAAATTGAAAGTCTTTTTTAAATAGAATATTAAAACTCTATCGGATTATAAAATTAGAATATTTATCTTGCATTTAATTTATTTTTTATTAACTGCATCGATGATATTTATTGATTTTATTTATTCTGTTAATTTAATTAATTCAAATATTTGGTTTTAATTAAAATATTTTATAATAAAAAATAAAATTAAGTTTTTTTAATTAATTAAGTTTTTTTAATTAATTAAGTTTAATTAAATGGACAAACTTTAGATATTTTATTTTTTTACAAAATATCACATTCAAAGATGATTTTTTTGGATATCTTGAAAAAAAACGTGAAAATTAATTTTGAATTTTGAATTAATTAAATATAAAAATATTTAATCAAAATAAATTATTATTTTTTGAAAAATGTGAAACAAAAAATAAAATAAATAAATGCCTTTAATCACTACCTTAGCTGAAAAGCTGGAGAAAACTGTGCATTTATTAAATTTTATTTGTTACGCATTTAAATACGAAAAAGATGATTTGATAAATTAGAATCTTTGAAATCATATACATGGAAAGATGTTTGATTCTTTCAGATCGTGTGACTTTCGAAAGATAGTTTGATAAATCAGAATTTTTAAAATCGTGTACATGGAAAGATATTTGATTCTTCCAAATCGTGTGACTTTCAAAATTAATAAATTTATTTTAACGAATTTTTATAACCCTAAAAAATATTTTAAAAATCTAAGTGGAAGAGAAAATTTATTTACAGATAAATCTTGCGGTCTCCATTACCAGTTTGTAGGCGATGCAATTAAACCCTGCGTGTTAGCAGTAAGGCCTTCCTATCCATCGTGCAGATTAATTGCGGTATCGCCAGTACAAACCTCCTTTAGGAATAATTCTAGATAATTATTAGTGTGGACCACTTCTCTATCTGAATGGTTCATTGCGAAGTGATTGATTTGAAATTTGGTGATGGTTAACACTTAGCTGTATATAATAGTATACACTCCATCTGAGCCACTACTATTATATATTGGACCGAAACTATGTCAGCTATTTAATTTTACTTGGCATGGTTAGTTGCCCAGATAGTAAAATTAAAAGGAATTTGCATGTCTGATCTTATAAAGAATAGTAGACGACCACCTATCGTGGCATGCTATTCTCAGCTTATCAGGCTGTTGGCGAATTAATTTGAAAATGGTAGAGGGAACCAAATTAAAATAAATTCAAAATTTTGCTCATCATAATTAACAATTTTATTTAATTATGTAATTCTTCGGATTAAATTAGATTTCAACTCACTCGCTTCAATACTCAAAGAAAATAAACTTATGGGATCAAATTTTTTGACTGAAAATGTAACTTGGATATAGCTTTAACTACAAATGGTATTCCTTCAATACCAGAAAATCTGACTGTTTCAAAAAAAGGTTCTTCCTTTGGGCCGAAAAGCATGAAGAATAAAAACGTTCAGAAATAGGGAGACACAATTTTTAGAGTAGTTAGTGGGCCACGGACTGGTGTGAAAAAGTCGAAAGGCAGATATTTTCACTACAACCAGATCTGGCACTTGAAAAAGCTATGTTCAGTATTTTCTAGAAAACAGAGAAAACAAGGTAATTTCTGTTCACTGGTTGTGGAAACATGTTTAGCGGTGTTATCTATCGGTACCTGGTGTGTAGATACGGGAGCCACTAATCATGTTTGTAATTCATTGCAGGGGTTCCAGAAAACCCGACAACTTAGTGATCGGGAGATTTACCTGCATATGGACAATAATACAAAGGTAAAAGTAGTTGCAGTATGAGATGTCACTCTCAGTTTTGGTAGAGATCGGGTTTTAATATTGAGAAATCATCTTTATGTACCTGCCATTAGAAGGAACTTAGTTTCTGTTTTTGGATTGGCTAAAAATGGATATTTTGTTTATTTTATAACTCTGTGGTTGTTAAGGATAATAAACGGGTTATCTATTCTAGTACATTAGTGGATAATTTTTATATTATTACTCCAATCTCTCATACACTGCAACTAACTAAAACGAATAATACATTTATATTACCATATAAGGGAGAGTTTCCTTCTTTAATGAACTAAACGTTTCTTTGCCACTTATGCTTAGGTTATATTAATCTAAAAAGAACAAATAGACTGGTAGTAGATAGACCTTTGAGTTCATTGGAAGTGGAGGTACTTTCAGTCAGTGAATCTTACTTAGAGGGTAAGATGACCAAGAAACCCTTTTCGGCCAAAGGCTATAGAGCTAAAAAATTGTTAGAGCTGGTTCATTCTAATGTGTGTGGGCCTATGACAATCCGGGTTAGAGGTGGCTTTGAGTACTTCGTCAATTTCATTGATGACTACTCAAGGTATGGATACAGTTACCTGATGCATCGTAAGTTTGAATGCTTTGAGAAATTCAAAAAATTCAAGACAGAGGCGGAGAAGCATATAGGTAAAAGTATCAAATCACTACGATCCGACCTTGGTGGAAAATACCTCTTTGGAGAGTTTAAGGACTACTTATCATCAGAGGAAATTACATCCCAGTTGACTGCACCTGGCACTCCTCAGCAGAATGGTGTAGCAGAAAGAAGGAATATGACTCTTATGGAAATGGTAAGGTCAATGATGAGTTATTCAGGTTTACCACATTTGCTTTGGGGACTCACTTTAGAGATAGCGGCTTACATTCTGAACATGGTACCTTCTAAGTTAGTTCCTTCTACTCCTATAGAGTTGTGGACCGGACGTAAGCCTAGTCTGAAACACATTTGAATTTAGGGGTGTCCAGCACATGTGCTGAAAGGAAACGCGGGTAAGTTAAAACCGAAGACAAAAGTCTGTTTCTTTGTAGGGTATCCCAAGGAATGAAGGGTGGTCTACTTTATAATTCTAAGGATTAGAAGGTTATTGTTAGCACCAATACCCGATTCTTGGAAGAGAATTATATTATGAATCGCATGCCCAAAAGCAATATTATTCTGAAAGAACTGAGAGAAAATACCAGTAAAACGGAAGAGGAACCACAAGTCATTGATATTCCATTATCCCGTCATAGTGGGAGGATTATCGGGACAGGTGCAAATCAAGAACAGGGTGCTGATGCACAGTATTCAGATTTTTCACAGCCTGTTACTGCTAGTACACAGACACTGATAGTGCCTCGTCGTAGTGAGAGGGTTATTTATCAGCCAGACCGGTATATGTTATTGGGAGAGTCTTTTGATAGGATCTCGACAGAACTGGATACCGAGCCCTATAACTACAATGAAGCACTACAAGATAAAGATGCAGATCTTTGGAAATTGGCTATGAATTCAGAGATAGAATCTATGTATTCCAATCAAGTTTGAAAACTTGTAAAACCACCCGAAGGGATAAAATCCATTGGATGTAACTAGATCTACAAGAAAAAGAAAGGAGAAGATGGGAAGGTTGAAACCTTCAATGTTAGGCTTGTTACTAAAGGGTTCACTCAGAAAAAAGGGATCGACTATGAGAAAATCATTTCGCCGGTAGCCATGCTTAAGTCTATCCAGATTCTCTTATCCATTGCCGCACATTTCGATTACAAAATCTGGCAAATGGACGTCA
>JAOTRH010113072.1:0-15220 GCA_034768845.1 Heliamphora exappendiculata
CAATGTATTCGAGGCTTTCTTGAAACTTTTCGACAAGTTTCATAAAGGTATAAAGCTATTAAGATTATATTGTTCTCAGTTTTTCATGATAAACGCACACGTCATTTTTTACGGTCACGATGTCGGTTCAAAAAAAATTTTTCGCTCCAACAATTATCGTTGACACAAATTGAGTGGTCATTTGGGGTTCAATTATAGGTGAAACAAGAGGAGAAAAGTGAACAATACTTTAAACAAGTGTCCCCGGAACTAATTCAGTACAATCAGATTATGATAAAAGAGATGTTAAGAAAAAGGGACAGCCAAACTAGATATTTTCCCTGAAGTTACGTTGGCCTAACGTATTTCAAAGGTGTGGTATCATGAAATCACTGCACAAAGGTGTGGTATCAAGATCAAGAGTATTGTACGAGGGTTAAAGACTTTACCAATGTCGAACGTTCGAAACTGGTGTTAGTTGGAAGGAGGGCATGCAAAGGTGTTCAATCTGGTACGAGAGTTGCCATAAAGGCTTAAGAAGGGAACTCACAGGGATAAAGTCGTGGGGTTCTAACGGTGGCTTTCGTAAAACTTAGGCTAGCCCTGGTGTTTCATTATCTAAGAGTTCATTGCTTGCCGGTGGTTTAGTTACCTATTAGCCATCCTAGGAGATTGTTGATATTTGGGGCTTGTATCAATTCTTGATTGTTTTCATGATTTGGGATCTTATGAAACTTAATTTGGGATTATAAGATAGCTTGTGAAGAATTCAACAACAAACATTTGCATTACATTCTAATCGCATAACCAGTGTACAAGCTTTTAAAAGTTCACAGAACACACGTGCAACATCCAACGAAGGAAGAGATACAACGCCCAACGCGCTAAAGCCTAGACAAACAAATGCGGATAGAAATTGTGGATAACTGAGTCACGCTCCCACGTTGCCTCATAGTTATCGTAGCAGTGCCATTATACTTCCACGTGCCAAAAGCCCTCCGGCCCCATACGAGTCCTGCTGATTATGGTAACTAGTATCTCCTGGTAAATTTTTAGATTGTTGAAGTCGATTATTGGGTTGTGCGGGTTGATAATTCCCCTCCTATCCCTTGGTTTCTGTGTCTGCATCCATTTTGCATCCATTCTATCTCCTAACAGCTTTTTGAATCCTCGCGGTACCTTCAAATGGTAAGTGGTTTCATGCACCTCTCCAATACCCTTAGCGGACCCATGTACCTCAAAAAAGAGTCGGGCTTTTTCCACTTCCACGTCCTTTCAGGAAATACTCTCGCATACACTCGTCTTCCGATATGATAATCCTTACAATAATCCTGGCAGCTCCAGTAGATTATCACGTTCGTTACTTCATCATTATTTAGCTCTGGTAGCGGCGCCTCTAGTGGATCATAAAAGAAGGTGATGGCTCGTTCCTCGTTCTCGTCATCATCCTCAAGTCCCTCCTCATCGTCTGCTCCGAAGCCCACCTCGTCTCCTACTACATCGGGTTCTTCATTTGCCCCTACTTCCTCAACCTCTTCTTCTCCCTAAGTTGGCCATTCATTCGAAAACATCCATGCTAACGACAACACGTCTACCTGGTCTTGCTCTTCAGTGGGTTCTTCCTCAGGGTCTGAGTCCTCTGGTTCCGATACTGCCCATGGTTCCCCAACAGGTTCTGCGTCGGACGCCATCCTAAAAGAAAGGGGAACATAAGGTAAGGGTTTTGAATTGTTAAAATTATAGGTGTTAAGTTAATAATATAGACTTTCTACAGAGAATCTATGCTATAGAACTCGTGGTCTCTCATAACTTAAGGCCTGAAGGTTCACTAAACTTATGCTCTGATACCAACTGTGACGCCCCGTCCTTCGGGCACGTCGGGACATACATAAATATAAATAAAGGGATATTCTAACCATTCATTCATATTTACATACGTTGGTTATTACATCATAAAAGTGTTCTGAACCGTTCAAAAGTACATAAATATTACAGTTTCACTAAGAAATTTCAAAAATTATACTAAGCATGAGAGAACTAAATATAAGAACAAAAGCAGAGATCTCGACGCCTCAGAATGCATCAGTGGGATGCACGTGCTCTTAGAACTCACCTTGTTCTTCAAACCCTTCTTCTTCCTCTGGGACGACTTCCTCCAAGAACTCCTCCCTACCTGTGGCACGAATGCCATGAGCCAAGGTCCAGAAGTAAAATACTCTAACCTTCTAACTAAGCTCATGGCACAAAATTCACCGCAACACATACCATATAACACCCAATCCAGTTTATAGTCAAGGAGATAGACAAATTTGTGACATAATAACAGATAAGTCAATAAACATGTGCATATGAGATGTCGTGTATGAATGCAGATGCCCAAGCCAAAATGCACCCAGATTGTAATAGGAATTCCATGCCAGGAATCACCAGAGTAGACTTTCACCGGTAATTGATGACCAAAGCCATCATCGCACCTCGTTGTGAATAGTAACCACATCGCCTGGCGTCATGCCACAGCTATTTTACTCAATGGCAATGGTGTGGGGTCCGCGTTATACACCAGGCCAACCTTTTCACTTATTCAGGACTTATTGTCATTGCCTCAGGACTTATTGTCACTGCCATCATTATCAAGCTGTTTGTCCCACCTTAAGACTCGTGATGCCTTCACCGGTGTCAACCCAAAAGTCTAAGCTATTGAAATCAGAATGCTAATGACGAACCCATGGTGCCCAACAATATCCGTAAACCATTTCAACACCGGGGACGCACCCAAGGTGTATAAACCAAATCTGTAACAGCGGGGATGCACCCAGGGTGTACAAGGGGATTACATCCCAAAATATTTTCAAAAAATGGCAACTAGGGACGCCCTAGATATAGAACCAATGGATAACAATCTCAACACAGCCCATCCCAACAACGGTTTGCACAGATAGACTTTAATATGCCAGGATTCACGTGACAATGTCAATAAAGTATGATATGGATCTCAAATACAACCATCTACAGCATGGCATCAACTAGTATGGCAAGATTCATGGTATAACGTGCAAAGCATAAAATATTAGTATATGAGGCAAAATATATAATTCACAAGATGTGATTCAACATGATCGCATGGATTCTAAATCATCATACATTCACTTAGAAACATTAGTCAACTAATTCAATCAACCATCTTACAAAAACTAGGGTCTCATAGTGATAGGCACTCAACATACACTTAACAAATTTTAAGGCAAAAAACTAAGTATTAAATTAAAAGGGGCGCCAGGGTTTTGGGGCATCTGGACTTGGAATCAAGCTATGATTTTTATACACCAATTAGATCAAAATATTTTCTACAACTCCCATATTTATCACTATGGCCAAGTCCTACGGCAAAGGGGTGAACATTGTATCCTAAGCAAAAATGGTTCAGCACTTTCTCCAAATTTTTTTACCAAAAAATAGCTTCAGTTTCTCACTGTGTTGGGGCATCAAATGAACTCCAAATGAGCTCCAAATGAGCCCATTTCTTAGTATGTTCTATTTTAACAAGTCCCCTAAAATTTTCATGTTTAGAGCTAAGGGTATTTGTTTGAACAAGTTATACTTTTTGGTCATTTTAGAAAATAGGTTCTGTCAGCCGCCAAAACTCAGCAGAGCCAGTTTTGGACAGAGGGTTTAAAAATTGTTTTGGGGTACCATCCCGAGGATCTAAGGTCTGATTTATGGGCAGAAAATACTTCAATATGTTAGCTACAATGTTCATGTAAACCACTTTTGGAATAGGTCACTAAAAATAGGTGTTTTGGGCTATATAAAAATATGTGACAGAATGTTCCTTGGGGGTTGAAACTCAACAGAGACTTTCAAAGGGATTTTGACCTATCCAAACTCAATAGTTTGTTCTCATATTTGGTGATTAGATACATATTCATGTTTTGACTAAAGTCCGGATCATACTCTAAACTAGGTTTTCCAAATCAGTAGTGTTGACTGGTCAAAAAATGACACACTTTGGTAAAATTTCAATATCATGAGTTCTGGTTATGCAAACGAGTTAAAACCAACTTTGGATGAAAAATAACACAAAAATATAACTCTGGACATAAAAATCATGCTTAGATGAATTTTTTACATTCAGTTATGGTGTTTCAAATCTCATGACAGAAATATCAAAGTTCTCAAAATCAAGCCTCTTAGAGTTTAGGTCTTCTACTCATGCCATGTCAAGTTTTTTTGTTTCGTTTCTTTGCATGCTTGTGTTTCAAACTTCAATATCAAGAATCCAGCACATGTAGAGATCATCAAACTCACAGATAATAACATACAACAACATCTCATGTCTTTCATAAACAAAACAGCCCCTAAATTCCAACTACGATACCTTTTCAGTTTTGATTTCGGTTCTTGATTTTTAAAGTGTTCAAAGGGATGGGTTGAGGGATATTTTGAGGGATCTTAGATACAAGGTTTAGATATTTTACTTACATGTTTGAGAGATCAAAGGATGGTGGAGGATTGATTTGGGCTTAGCTTTCGAAAATCTTCCCAATTTTCTCATTTTTCTTCTTTCTTCTTCCTGAACCCATGGAACACCTCAAGAACACTCAACCAAATCTTTCTCTCTCTATATGCACGAAATTTTTGAAGGGGAGAGAGTGGTGTTTGGCTTTGTTTAAATAGGAAAATGTTAGGGAACAAGGGGAGACAAAAAGTACACCAAAGGTCCATTTTTTCTTCATTTCATTAAATGTGATTTGAGGTTGATTTAACTTGATTTAATTCTTGGAGGCTAAAATTCAGATTTTGGGAAGCTAAAAGTAGCTAGGTGGCTGTTTTGGGGACAAAAATCTGATCCCCTATCAATTAAAGGGTTTGCCTCGATTTTTGTGCCCCTATTGTGCAAGAAATGCATTAAAAGTTATTTTGATATATCTTTTTGGTGTCTTTTCCTACTGAGACTTATTATTTTTGTATATTTATGTAAAATATAGTATTTTCATGTATTATCATAGTTTCCATAGCAATTGATTAAATAGATGTAATCTTTTAAATCAAATTAAGTTCTTTTTGCAATATATGACTTTTTGACTTATTTTGTTGTGTATGAACTTCAATAATAATTTGTTTACTTTTGTTGACGTATAACACTATATGGTTAGGTATATTACTTGCTCAGCAAGTTTGGGATCATCATAATGTTTTATTTAATACTTTTCTCATTATTTAAAGCTAAAAAGAAGCAAAAAGTCACTTTTTGGCACATCCCCCAAGGTGGTCGAGCACTAAGGGGAATTTTTGGCATTTTTGATGTTATTTTGTCTTTTACTACATAATTGTACTTAAATCCTTGATTTAGGGTATCCATATGTCAAAATTTAAATTTTTAAGATTTTTTGCTATACTAAGGGCAAAACGGTCATTTTACCTTATTTATGAGGATTTTGATTTTTAATTCATTATTTCATGATATTTACTTCATTTAGATTGCTAGGATATTCTTTGGGTATAAGAGTTTTATTACCTATGTTTTGGACCTTTTTAGGATTTTCGGGCCGTACCTAGGGTTTTCGATTCGAATTAGAGTTCTGAACTCCTTTCGTGTTCTATGGTCTCGTGGACTATCCGTCACTAACACTTAGGGTTTGGGCTGGGTCTTTACACGGGTCGTTATCAACTGGGTTGTTACCATTAGGGTTTGTGCCGGGTCGTTACATTTTTCTTCTAAGATTTTTGTTGATGATGATTTGGACATAAATAAAGGAATGGGATAAATGAAATTCAAGGAAGAAAAAGGTAAATTCATCAAGATTGATGATGAACACACGGACCTACCAAAAGAATGGAAAATAGTAAAGGATCATCCTATGGATCAAATCATAGGTGAACATTCACGAGGTGTAAGTACTCGATCTTTATTTAAAAATATTTGTGATCACCTTGCATTTCTTTCACAAGAAGAACCTAAAAATATAAATGAAGCACTAGAAGATGAATCTTGGATATTGGCTATGCAAGACAAATTAAATCAGTTTAAAAGAAATGAAGTTTGGAAATTAGTTCCTAGGCCTAAAGAAAATACCATAATTGGAACTAAATGGATTTTTTAAAATAAAAAGGATAAAAATAGTATTGTTGTCTAGAACAAGGTTAGGTTAGTTGCACAAGGCAATAATCAAGAAAAAAGAATTAATTTTGAAAAAACATATGCACCCGTAGCTAGGATGGAAGCCATTCGCATGTTATTAGCATATGCATTATATAAGAATTTTAAACTCTTTCAAATGGATGTAAAAAGTGCTTTCTTAAATGGTTTTATAAATGAGTAAGTGTATGTTGAACAACCACCTTGTTTTGAAGATTATGATTATCCAAATCATGTATTTAAATTAATAAAAGCATTATATGGTTTAAAACAAGCTCCTTGAGCTTGGTATGAAAGACTTAGTAACTTTTTGTTAGAAAATGGTTTTACAAGAGGATAAATAGGCACAACCTTATTCATTAAAACTAACGAATAAGACATGCTTATTGTACAAATATACATGGATGATATCATATTTGGTGCTACTAATGAGAATTTGTGTGAAGAATTTTCTATTTCCATGCAAAAAGAGTTTGGGATGAAGCATGAAGGGAGAGCTCACATCCTTTCTTAGACTCCAAATCAAGCAAGCGAAGAATGAAACTTTCATCAACCAATCAAAGTACGTACGTGAGCTCCTCAAGCGCTTCAAGATGGAAAATGAAAAAGTTTTGGGCACTCCAATGAGTCCCTCAACTAAACTTGACAAAGACGAGCAAGAAAAACCGATAGATACTAAGCTCTACTGAGGTATGATTGGTAGTTTACTTTATTTAACTGCAAGTAGGCCTGATATAATGTTTAGCGTATGTATGTGTGCACGTTATCAAGCATGTTCTAAAGAATCACACCTAATTACTATAAAAAGAATATTAAGATATTTAGTTGCCACCACAGATATAGGCTTGTGGTATCCTAAGTTCACATCCTTTGAAATGATTAGTTATTCTGCTGCAGATTTTGCTGGTTGCACAATTGACCGTAAAAGAACTAGTAGCACATGTTATTTCTTAGGAAAATCTCTTATCTCTTGGTTTTCAAAGAAACAAAACTCTGTAGCTTTATCTACCGCCGAAGCCGAATATGTGGCTGCAGGTAGTTGTTGTGCACAAATTTTATATATGAAACAACAACTTAATGATTTTAAATTAAAATACGATGTTGTGCCTATTAAATGTGATAACACAAGTGCGATAAATATCTGTAAAAATCTAATTTTGTATTCACGAACAAAACATATTGAGATACGTCATCATTTTCTTCGTAACCATGTTAAAAAATGTGATATATTTTTAGAATTCGTGAGTACTAGTGAACAATGGGCGGATATCTTTACTAAACCTCTTAATGAGGATCGCTTTATCATTATTAGACGAGAATTGGGCCTAATGCATATTCGTAAGGCTGAATAATTTTAATTCAAGAAGTATTTTTAAGTAAAATTAATTTTATTCAATCTCAGACTTTATTGGGAATTAAACACTGTCAAACCACATAGTCCAGTAGACTGAGGCCTATTTTTCAGTCGACTGAACCACTTTTTCTCAGTCCAGTCGACTGAACCTACTAGTTCAGTCGATCGAACCTTCAGGGTATTTGAAAAATTGAAAAGCCGAACTGCATTTACCCTTTGTTATTTCATTTTATACCCCTCGGCTTCTCTCTCCTAGGGCTCAAAATTTCTTATATTTTTCTCTCAAAGTTTGAATCTCACTCGTCTCTCACACACCATATGTCACCCTCTCTAAACCCTACATTTTCAATCTCTCAAAAACCCTTCAATGACACCTAGGGTTAGAGGAGGCAAGGAGAAATTCATTGCTAGAGATGATGCCACCAGCGAGAATGACCAATAGTTCAACTTGAGTAAAGCCAAAATTCTCTACAAGCATCATCTTCAATCTCTAGATCCTATCTTTGGTAAGATTCTTAACATGAGATTCTTGGATTCCTATTTTCCTCGTGTCTTACGTCTTTTCACTAGAATGGGTTGGGGGCCTTATATCTTTTATCAACTAAACGGCGTGTTTCCTCAACTTACTCGATTATTTTATGCAAATCTTTCACAAGAACTCTCACCAAATCCAAATGACCTTCCATTCGCTTCACTACGTTTCTTTATGGGAAAACATACAAATTTTTTGATAAAAATATCGCAAATATTTTTGGAATTGGTCGGGGAGATTTTTTGTGTTCACAAATTTCCTTCCAATCATGGATCATGACCCAAGACTTTTCTCGCAAAACCTTTTTGCCTATGGTCATGATCGACCCTCCTATAAATTTTGCTCTCCCTCCATCATATTCATAACTTACCCTAGAGGCCAAAATTATTCACTTAATCATTACCAACAACCTTTTGCCTCGTAGTGGTTCTTGCACCTACATTTCATATTTTGATTGTTACATATTGTGGTTTATTTATATGGAGAAGCATCTTGATCTTTCCAACTTAATCTGTCAATGGATGCTAGCCAAAGAAAGTTCTAAATGCCATATTCTTCCATATGGAGGTTTTCTTACCCCTTTTTTTGAGTCTTTTCGCTTTTCTCCATCTCCTTCAAATTTTCTTTCACCTAAAAATTCTGATTTTTTAACCACCACCACTTTAAAACAAATGGGTTATTAGCTATAAAATGGTCAGTGGGTGCCCAAAATTCAAAGGCAGGCACCTCAAGTAGTTCAAGATAGTGATGAGGAAGCTGAGGCCGCTGCCTACGCCCATGATGATGATGCTCCACCTACTTTTCCTTCAGCACATCCACCTGCTCCTACCACTGCTCCTTCTACTACTACTTCTCTTGAGCCCTCCACCAAATCCTTTTTCAAGAAATTGGTGAAATCTTTCTCAAAGAGAGTTGACAAACAATTTGCCAAAATCAACAACCGTCTTTCTCATCTCGAGGATGCCTTAGGTGTTCCTCCCTATGATGCATCTTCACCCGAGGATGGTGGTGATAGTGATGGAAATGATGACGAGGATAGTGGTTTCTGCTCCACTTTTTGATAATGCCAAAAGGGGAAGAAACGAGTGCGCAAAAAGGAAAGTAAAAACAAAGGAAAGCTTCACCACTTCTTTTTCTTATCTTTTGGAGAGCTTTATTTTGAGAGCATTATTATTTTTGGATCATGTACTTCTTATGCTACTCTTATTTTGTTTATGGTGGTGCTACACTTTGTTATGGTTGTGGTTGGATTTTATTGGTGGTTATGCTTATTGTGCTTGTATATTACTCTTATCATGGTTATGTTTATCATATGATTGCTCTTAAATTAAATGGCTATAATGATTAAAAATATTTTTGGAACAAGCTCTATGAATGAAATAAATTTCAATATCTTCACAATTTATGCATATAGTAAGGGAGAGTTTTTCAACTCTCAAAGATAATAACTTGTGCTTATTGATAGGGGGAGCTTTATATAAGTTTTCCTACATTATTTTACTATGTGTTTGTCATCATCAAAAAGGAGAAAATTGTTAGCCTAACAAGGCTTCAATAACTGATTTTGATGATAACAAACCTTTGTATCTAATTGTGCACATTGATATTGTTTAACAGGAAACATATGCTTAGCAAAATTCAAGATACACAGTGGAAGCCATGATGCATAAATTCAAAACAAGTTCTTTGGCGACAACTTTTGTGGAATAAATGCAAAGAATTGAGATATTGAAGACTTGAAGAACATATTATAAATTTTATTTGTTAGGATCCTTGTACATTCACGTTATTTATTGAGTATTTCTTTGAAGCTCATAGGAATCTTAAAAAATCATAAAAATATTTTTCCAAATCAAAAAGTGATCAAAATATTTTAGAAAAATATAAATATGGATTTTTAATATCCAGTCAACTGAGGCTTTATATCCAGTCGACTGAGTGAGCTACCAAAAATGATTTTTCAGATCCAAACTTGTTCAGTCGACCAACCTTTCAGTTCAGTCGACTAAAGAGAAGTTCAGTAGACCGAACACCTCTCCTCAGTCAACCGAACAAGTTAAATTTTGAATTTTTTTGAAAACGGCTAGTTTGAACCTACCTTATTTAGCCCAACGGCTAGTCAGATTGTAAGGCCTATAAATAGAGCCCTTGAGCTATTGTTTTACTCACATAAAGCCTCTCAATCATTCTCTCATATACAACTCTCTTGTGCTTCAAATTCTTGAGTTTTTTCATTCATATCTTTGTGAGAAAAATCATTAGATTTTTTTTGTGAGCTTCATTGTTATATTTCATGAGAAGTGAGTTTAGAGCCTTCATTGTTCGTACTTATTTGTTCATCCAAGGAGCGTTCTTTGTACACTTTCATATTTACTCTTGTTGATTTGTATTTGAGAAAGGCGTTTCTCAAAAGAGACTAATCCGCCTATAAAGATTGGGTTAACTTGAGAAGGGTATATTCTCAAAAGAGGCTACTCCGCCTAGACTAAGGAGAGAGGCTCCTTCGCCTATTAAAAGAGAGGTAGTAAAAACTTCTCATAGCGGTTGGCTTGAGGCAAGGACGTAGGCCGTAGCGCCGAACCTTGTAAAAATCGTGGTGTTCATCTTCTTGCTTGCTTGTTTCTTTTATTTTCTTGGATTTTCTTTACATCACACTATTTCATCATTTGATTCATTTACTTCGCAAATAATATTATTACACTTTATTTTTCTATAAAAAAACTAGCCTACTTGCAAATAAAAATTGAAAGCTATAAAACTAGAAAAGTTTTTTTTTAACTTACATTTGCACTTGAATATTTTATTTCTTGCATCCTTTAATTTTTTGTTTGCTAAAAAGTTTTGAATATTTTCTTTTCACTTTGCAATAAATATTGTCAAATTAAAATATTCTTGTATCTTAATAATTGAAAAACATTAAACTTGAAAGTTACACTTTTATTGTTAAGTCAAGTATTAAATCTTGTTAACAAGAAGGTTTAACTATTGAGAAGTACATTTGCATTGTTGAAAAAGGACTTTAAAAGTTAGCATCCTCATTTGTACTTAAATCTTTTTGAAACTTATTGTTCATTTCAAATATACTTGTATTTTAGTCTAAGAAATCATACCAAAAAATATAGTTGTGAATTAATTCTTATAAGTAAACTAAAAGGCATACTTGGGTTCTTATTCTTAAAAGATTTTTTTTTAAAATCCAATTCAGCCCCCCTCTTGAGATCACACACTTACTATCAAGAAGTGCGAAAGGTGTCTGCATGGTTGTGGGAGTTATTAGTAACTCTAAATGAAAGGTCTTAGGATTGGGTTCCCTTTGTTCGGTGCTGTGCACTTATAAGCTGCTTGGACAGTTTGCTCGAGGCTGTGACATGATTGTGGTTTGCCTAGCAGGAGTTAGGTTGTGTAGTGCAACCTTGTGAACTGAGATTTTGGGCTCAATGGGATGTGTTGTACCAAGTATGTAGATGGGTGGTGTAGCGGATGATCTAAGTATCGTGATCGGAATTGACTGTAGCTGTGTGACTATGGTCGATGTGGTCTTGAGGTAGGACTTACAGAGTTCTTAGAGCTAAGTGTTGATGAGTATTGGGAATATGCTGAGGTTGGGTCATAATTTCTTGTTGGCCTTTTTCTTTCTTTTAGATGGAAGGAGAGAGAGAGAGTTTTCTTGTAGATGATTGCCTGGTGCGAGTTGTTTCATCTCGGGTGGACAGAGATGCCAGGTTCTTGATTTGTTCAAGTTTTGATTGTGTTATGAGACTGTGGACCCTCAGTGGGTTTATACTCATGTTGTAACCTTTGGAGTTGTGACTTAGGGACGTGTACCGCCAGGATTGGGTGATTGCTGGACTAATCCTTCATGGTTTCAATGGATGGTTGAACCATTTGGATTGTGATCCCTGTGAGGTCTGGTTGGTAGAAAGGGAATGCTTGGGGAGTTTGTGTTGAGACGTAGAGTTCTTTTGTAGTGATCAGTTGAGGATCGTTGACCGTTGTGTGCGTATGGTTGTGCTTCTAGCTCATGGCATAGCGAGAATTTTGTCAAAATAGTGCGGTTGTGATATGCGTATAGTGGGTTTCTGGGAAATATTTGTGAGTCTGGATTTTATTTTATTTGAGGACTTGGAACTGCTCAGAGTTCCTAAAGTTGAGGAGTGGTTGCTGACTGTGGTAAGTATTATGTTTTCGTATAACTGTTTGTTTGGATGATGATTTTGAGAGAGTATGGTAAGGTATGATTCGGGAAGGATTCAATATTTGGAAAACCTTGGTTGGCATGGCCCATTCGGATCGACACGATTGTTTGGTTGAGATTGAAAGGGCCGTGATGAGCTCTGTATGTGAGGAAATGCTAATTATAAGATGCAAGTCTTGGTTGGTTACTCGACGGATGAGTCTTGAGTTCGAGTATTCGGTTATTGTGGACTCAAGGGATTGAGGTATGTGTTCTGAGTTGGAGTTGATGTTGGATGATAGTCATCATATTTTTTTTGTCGAACGACGGTAATCATGTTCATTTGAGGTTGATCTATAGTCTTGGTATTAGTGATTTGATAGCGAGACGCTGAGATGTGTAGTGCTGTGAAGTTGCACGAGAGATACGGTTTGGTTTATGTAGATTATTGGATACCTATACGATGTTTGGTCTACGTAATATGTTTAGTCAAAGTGACTTGTTGGGGTCAAGTGACTATGTGAGTTTTGTGGCCGTGATGCTAAATTTGTTTTTGGTTGTGTGGAATGTTGTCTGGGACAATGGTATGCCACCTGATGTTTTTCTTGGGTGAGAATTGTGGTTTGTGATAGAAGTTTGAATAGAGGATGAAGGTTTGAAGGTTTGATGAGATCTGTTCTTTGGTATTCCAGGTGAGTTAGGTGAGCTTCACTTTGGAGTTGAATGTTGTGTTGTTGCTCGTGGATCAGTGTCACGGCAGCCTCAGTGATGGTGATGTTGACATCGGTAGAGTGATGATATGGTATCAAAGTTGGTGATCGTCAGAACTTGGATAAAGTTTTTGTGTGGAACATGTGAATTCTTGTGATCGATGTCGGAGTTCGACGTTGTGTGTTTGGACTTGTGAACATAGTCCTTGGTGGGTATTGTGAGTTGTGATTGAGCCAGTATGTGGCAATGAGAAGGAGGTGATTGTCTCTATGTCCTATCATGGAATAGAGAATGCTTGAGATCGAGTACCATGGTGGATTGGTCTCGTGTGATGCATTTATCACCGGAGTGGTTTGTGTTTTGATGCATTTATCACCGCAGTGTGAGTTGGATCTTGATCCGGCATTTCACGAATGTTTTCTAGATTTGCACGTGCGGGCAGTTTGTGTGGGAATTAAATCTTCAAGTCGTGCTCACCTCGTATGACGACAGGTTTAGGATTTTAATTGCTGGGGTATTTCTGCTATTGTATAGTATTGTTGGTTTTGCATCCTAGATTGTTGATGGTTGAGGAACGGTGATTGGTTTGATCGTTAGTGTTGAATTTCGGGGATGAAATTCATTTAAGAGGGGAAGTGTTGTGAGACCCTAGCCTATTTCTTTTTTTTGGGAATAAATGTTCTTAAAATGTGTTTGGTTGCGTTTAATCGGATGGAAGATGTCTTACGATCTCATTTGAGATTGTTAGACTCGTGTGTATCCATGAAGTTCGAAAGAGAGTTATTTGAATAATTATTTTTGGACTCAAATTGAATTTTGGAAACAATTTTGGAACCAACAGAGATTCAGTCGATTGAGGAGCTTGATCCAGTCGATTGAGTGCATTCCAGTAGCTTCCAGTCGACTAAACTTGAGGCAATGGGATATTTTTTCCTTTCCAGAAGCTTTTTCAGTCGACTAGACCGTGGGGTCAGTCAACTGACCTGAGTGTTTTTGGCATTTTCTATAAATATCAAGCCTTGGAAGATATTTCGGGATATTTTGATTTTTAGATCGGGTTTCTCTCTCCCAAAACCTCTGTATTATCTCTAGATTTTGATGGGCCCGGGGCTCAATTTTCAGCAAACTGACAGTGGATCCTTGTTGTTGGTGCCGAGGGGTTCGTGTTCATCTAGATAAATTCTCGTTCTGACGAGGTTTGGTTTTTGAGGCTTCGAGTTTTGACTCTCTGGGATAGAATTCTAGACCCTACTGTTGTTAAAGGGTGTTCATCATATTTATGTTTAAACCTTGGTTTTTTGGGTAAAAAGTATGTTTTTTGCTTTTCTTGGTTTATTAGATCATATGACTTGTGGTTTTATGGTTTTCAAAGAGAGTTTTGAAAATGGTGGATTTTTTGAAAAAATCTCGACACTTGGTGTTTTGGATGTTTGGAGCTAACCCTCGGGGTTGAGTCTTAGTTTTGCAACGTTTTGTTGAAAATGAAAAAAAATACTTTGAAAATGTTTTGTTGATCTCTATGTTAATGGATGGATCTATATTTATACATGTTTAATGTATAATTAGGGGAAATATTTTTCGTAGTCGAGCTACGGGTTGGTTTTAAATGTTCCATTGAGATGTGTTATCATTTTTATGGTTATGAAATCGATATGAGGATATGTATGATGATATTTAGTACTTGGCTATGTGCGTACTTCTATCTGTTAAATCATACAGCATTTTACATATTTGAGGCATGTATAATGTCCTGTGGTGAAAAACCGCTAAGAATTGCATATTGGGGGCATATATAATGTCCTACGGTGAAAGACCGCTAAGAATTACATATTAGGGGCATGTAAATGTCCTGCGGTGAAAGATCGCTAAGAGTTGCATAATGGGTTAGTATTGTCCCACGGTGAAAGACCGTGAAAGTATACGACATGCATATGAATACAGTTGTGTATGCATGCGTGTGTGTGTTTTCTCGGTTGTGTGGTCTGAGGGAAAAAATAATATTTTGGTTACTGCTTTTCTTTAACTGTGAAAACGTTATCGCCGTTGTTGATATGCATGGTTTTAAGGATGGAAATGTGGGGTTTTATGAAGTAAAGCCGTTTTGAGGCTCATGTTTGCTTGAAAGAAAACTTGTGATTTTCAGGGTTGAAAAACCTTTTTGACTCCTATGGTTGAGTCTGCATGCTTATGATTGCATAACTTATTTTACAGTTTTATAATATGTTTCTATTGGGCTTCAGCTTACGGTGTGGGATTTTGCTGTAAAATCTTTTTCAGGTAAGCGTGATCCTGTAGGTTGACCCGGTGGTGCCTGGAGGTGGCTGATGACAAGAC
>JAOTRH010113083.1:0-15220 GCA_034768845.1 Heliamphora exappendiculata
AAAAACTTAAAAATAAATTAATAAATTAAAATTTATGTTTTTATGTTACTTATTTTTGTATTTAGTAATTTTTTTCTAATTAAAAATTTTAAAATGAGATTTTGTAATTAAACGAAAAAAAAACTAAAAAAATAAAAAATACTGTTTCAACAATATTTTCAAGTTAACTTTTAGACCTAAGTGTTATAAAAATAAAAATATAAGGTAGTACAGTGATATTTCAGATAATAGAAGAGATATTAGTATTATTATCCTTAAATACAAGGGATATAGGTGTAATTTACCCTTGTAAATTTTAACTTTATAATTTTTTAAAATTAACTATTTTATTATAAATAATGAAATTAAATATTAATTTAGACTAATTAATTAAAATATTATATTAAATAAATATTCATGTTATACTTAATTATTTATTGTGAAACAATATTTTTAAAAAACATATAATTAATATCTTATAGTGATAAATTCAAAATGGTAAGCAATATTTTACTAAGTATCAATACATATTATATTAATAAAAATTTTGATACATTTGTTTAGTACAATATTAAGCTTTTGTTTAGGCTAATTTATTTTTGTGATTTTTTAACTTAAAAGTTACAAAAAAGTCAATTAGTTTGATTTATTAAATTTTTTTTTCATTTTTTTTACATAATTTGATTTTTTTTTTTTTAAATCTAAAAAATTTAAAAATTACTAAAAAAAAATTAGTCCAAACGTGGGCTAAGAAGTATGGTTCAATCAGTGAGATTAAAAGAATGTCGTTCTATAGAAAATGACACATCCCACTTGATGTGGCCTCGGAGTTTCACCCAAAAAGTGACCTGTGAAGGATAAGCCAAGAGTAACTATCAAGCCTGTCAAGGGATAAGGTTGTTAAGTGAGGCGTAGGTTACTACTCTATGCCACCCACTACAACTTTGCCAATATAGTTTTCCTAAGACAACACAATTGATATTGTTAAAATTAATAATTTATAATAAAAATTATAAATTATAATTAAAATAAAAATAAAAATTATAAATTATAATATAAATTATAAATATTTAAAAATTTTATAATTTATAATTAAAATTAATTATAAAAAATTAAAAATTAATTAACAATAATTTTATCAGAAGCCATGGATATACCATGCCCACCAGGTTACGGAGTCTTGCAAGAAATCCCTTCATTAATAATGGGGATGGTGGTGAGGATTCAAGATTTAAAAAGGAAAGAAAAAGCAAAAGGGAAACCCATTAAGAGTTGCATCTGAACTTAGACATAAACCTGTTTTTTTAACATTTATTTGTTATTTTTGGGATTTAATTATCAATTCCTAATTACAAACAATTATGCACACCAAACAAAATATATATACAAAAAATTACGTAGTTCAGTTCAGTTCAACCTGTTTACGTTCATAGGTGAGAAAGATCATTCATTATAATCATAGTAGAGTGTACAATCTTGAGATTAAAAATATCAAAAAAATTCGACACTCACAATTCGGACCTTGAAATAAACACCGTTTTTCCTCTCAAGAGTTACTCTCATACTCTTGGTATTTTTTTATCTCTTCCTATATCTCTACCTCATTTGATTCAAGTCTCCACAAATTTACTAAAATTATAAGACTCATATTTATAGGTAAAAATTTTAAAACTTTAGCCAACATATAATTATGAAACCCTAAAATTTTACCTACTGTATAATTATAAAATCTTAATTATATAAGCTTAATAAACAATACATACACCAACAGTTGTACCATTACGAAAAATGGAGACATAATTTTAATTAAGAGATTTAATTAAGAGAGCCATGCTGTTACAATAACTAGTTATGACCGTCTTTAAAAGTACATAATTATTTAATTTTAATAATTTAAAAATAAAACATAATATAATATCATTAATTTAATAATTAATTAATAATTTTAAGATACTCAATTAAAAATATGACTTTATTAATTCGTTAATTTATAAAAATAAAAAAATATAAATAAAAAATAATAAAAGAACAAATTGTCGGTATTTTAAATATTAAATTTTTGATACTTATATAAATATATCATATCATGTTCTAACAAATTATCTGTGCATAAAAAAATTTCTAACATTATATGATTTAAACATTAATTTTGGACAATAAATAAGGAGTGAAAAATAATTAAGCAAAAAAATCAATTTAATTACAATTTAAAGAACCATTAAAGCTGAGGTTAACTCACCTTAAAATTCAAAATAGAGTAACCACACTCTACACTCTTTTTTTCTCTCTTTCCTTATGCCATCTCCTCTTTCTAAACTATTAGAAATAAAAAATTTCAACTTTTAAATTGATATATTGGACAAATATTACATCAATACATTCTTAAATTGTAATATAAATTAACAAATTACCCATACTTAAAATCACTTATATCCATTTTTTTTTTATGTACTTTTTATCTTTCTTGTCCAAACTGTACTTTCTCTAAATTTTAATCTATTGCATTTGATATTTTTGTTTTGAAAAAGAACATATTTTAATTTGACATTAATTCCAAGACAGTGTAAAATGCCATGGCAAATGTGAATTTAGGTTGACGACTTTGACTTTTTGATTAAAAATATTAAAAATTTAAAATAATTTATATAAAAAAAATAAAGAATAAAAAAATAAAAAATTCAAATTAAAACATAAATTCTTAAAATATTTTAGTTAAACTCTCACAACTTTTAAAATATAATAATACCTCTCATTTATAATTTATTTACAACCACTACAAACTATATATAATTGTTAATATAAAATATATAGAAGGTAAAATTGTCTATTTTGAATAAAAAATAAAAAATAAGCTTTTTATCTAACTAATCAATTTGAAAAAAATTAGCTTAAAAGTTAAGTTACCAAACAATTTATTTTGAACTCAATTTAATTTTTTAACAAAAAATACAAAAAATAAAAAATAAAAAAATAATTTTTAAACTAATTAGCATGGGGCCGTAATAATTACAAACAAAGTTAACAACTCATTAAAGCGTAAAAGTAATATAAAAATAGCAATATTCACTTATTCAAATATCCAAATAAAATTTGTTCAGATTGATGAGGCCCACCTTGATCTTAGTTAGAACCGTAAAAATTGAAAAAAACGAAAATAGTAGGACAGAAGAGAATGGTGAAAAAAAAAGAGAAAAAAGAGAGTGAGTCGCTCTCAGGGGTGTAATTTAAGCCCGACCCGACCTGGTCGTGGCTCGTACAGACCTATTTTAGTCCAAAGCCCATAGATTCTAGTAAAATATTGGGCCAGACCAAGCTTTTTTCCAATGGTAGACCCAGGTTCTAAAGGTATAGGACTCGAGCTTTGGCTTGGGCTAGGGCTAGGGTGAGGGCCTTGGACTCGAGTTATGGGATCGGGCCTCAGGCTAGGCTTTGGAAGGGCTAATTGAGTTTTTTTGGATTTTTAATTTTTTTAAAAATATTGTTGTAACTTGTATAATATAAATTTAAATTTTTTTAGTTATTAGTTGTTATTATATTAGTTTATTATTAATTTATTAGTTAAACTTCAATGAATTAATAAGTTAGTTTATTATTTATAACAATATAAATTTATTAATTTTATAATTTTATATTTTTATAAGTTTATAAATTATAAATTATAAGTTTATAACCTATTAATATTATTATTAAGTTTATAAATTATTAGCTTATTATTTTATTAAAAGTTTATTTTTTTATTAGTTTTTATAGTTTATATTTTATAAGTTATAGTTTATTATTATTTTTATTAGTTAGTACTTATTAGATATATTTATTAGTTATATTTATAAGTTTAAACTCTATTCATTTTTTTTGTTTTTAAGTTTATAGGTTATACATTATAAATTTATTCTTATTATTTTATAAATTTATATTTTATAATTTATATTATTAATTATTATAAACTACTCGTTAAAAATTTTAAAAACGGGCCAAGGGACAGGTTGTCGAGCCGGGCCTCTAAGCTAGGCCGGGCTTAAAAGGGTAGACCGGCACAACACCAGGCCTCGAGTGGGCCTCGGGTATAAATTATACCCCTAGCCACTCCTAAATTAATAGAAAAAAGAGAGAAAAGAAGAGGAAGAATGGCCTGTAGAGAGTTTTATTTTATTAAAAAAATGATTAAAGAGGTCACATGTCCCATCAAGAATGTTGTCAGATTGTTCTTTTTCAAAGCTTAGGAGGTGGCCGTCTTCCCCTTGGGGGAGCAGGTCCCTGCTGTGACTATTTTTTTTTGCATTTTAAATAATTTTTATAATTTAATTTGAATTATTTATTATTTTGTATTTAATGAGCAGTTATTTTTTAGTAAAAAATGGTGATAAATAGATATCATTATTTATATGATCGAAGTATATTTGTGTTTAAATAAAATTAATTAATTTTGAAAATAAAATATAAGATAAATGTGTATCGATGAGAATAATGATATCAAATTAACCTATTTTTTAAGCAAAATAATTATTTATTAAATATAAAATAATGAATAATTTTAATCAAATTATAAAAATTCACCTTAAACAAAAAGAGACTCACAGAAGGGATGCTGTGAGTTCCCTCAGCAGAACCTTTGCCTCCCCCCATGGGTGCCAAATCAATGACCAGGCAAAAAGAATCACCCAGCAAAAGGGTGATTCTGCAGTGATTCAGCAAATTCTTGAGAATTATTGAGAAGGAAGATCAATCTAGGGAAACTAACAATTGAAATTCACTACAGAAATCATGCCTTTTCCATCATTGTGAAGGTGATTAATTCGCATGAAGACGAATCTGTTGTATCCCAATATGCACAACCACCAGGAGAATACTCAAATGGATAATATTAGCATAATCAACGAGGAGGAGAAAAGAAAAGCCATACCCGTCCATATCGGTCTCCAAGAAGAAGATGCAGAAGAAAGAAAGAAAACCAAATCATAACCAATATTCCCAGTTTCATCCATGGAATGCCCAATTCGCAATTCTCGGATTTCCCACTCAAAAGAGGTTCTTTTGTGCTCTTAATCTCATCTCTCACCGACCCACTTTCCAATTTTCCACACCCATTTCTCCTTCCCTCTTCCGATTCCATATTCCAATACAAGACCCCAGATTTGCATGTCTTAAAGGTAGACCAAGCAAGAAAAGCTGCAAAGAGTATGGTGATAAGCCATTCAGGGAAGACGAGATTGCAAATCACCCCAATACTCACCCCTAGTAACATGCATGGCGCTGATAAAACTGCTATATCATAGTCAATCAAAGTCCTCCCACCGTACTTGGGACTTTTCACAAACATTTGGCACACAACATTCGCAACTGAACCTCCAGTGACCATAAAAGCTGAAAAACTCGAAGCTGTTTTGAGGTCTAAACCAGCAATTATTGTTAGAATTGGTATGAACAACCCTCCGCCACCGATTCCGCCTGCGCTACAAATTGACGCAGCTATGAAACAGAGCACTCCTGATACCGCCATGGGGCCTGTTAACTTCATCTGCATATTTTGGAGAGCCCACCGTTGATGAACTGTGTTTGAGAGTTGATCGATTCTTAATATTTCTGAGATGGGTTCAGTTTGTCTTGCATGAGAATGATTAAAGGTGATCAAAATCGCGAGGAGAAGGGAAATAATAACCCATCTCGGGCATTTGTAAATCTTCATTGCTCGGCTTTGTGATGGTTTGTGGAGATGAGTTGTGATGATGGCCTTTAATAAGGACGGAGGAGGAAGATGCTGCGTGTAACCCTGTCGGATGAACCGATGAAGACAAAGTTGGGAGCAGAAAACGAAATTTTTTTGTAAGGAAAAATCATACATTTATATACCACTTATGACCGATTAAATACCGACGTAAGACAAAAATTAAAATTTTTGACTATTTAAAATTTATTTTTAATAAATTCTAATAAAAATTTTAATATTTACTTTTTATCTGTATTTAATCGGTTATTGACTATCTGTTCATGTTTTTACAATCATCAATGTTTAATCATCCTTTTAAGTGACCAACAAGTGTCCCGTCTTCTTGCCGTCGAAGTATAGGCCGACCATTTAATCGAGTGGCTTGTTATTTAAAGGTAAAATCAAATGCAAGTCATGAGACAGTATTTCTTCTTATCTGTTCTTTTTTGGCCATCTTTTCTCATGTTTTTGTTTTGTTTTTTTCTTTCTTGGTTTGGTTGGCTTTTTAATATATTTTTCTCATTTGGAATGTTACTGAAAACTTGACAACTCGAGAGGTAGTAAACTCTTAGCGTCACTAATTAGGTAATGTTAGATGTGTGTGTCGTGTGTCTTGTATTATGTAAACTTATATAATTAATATTGTAATTTATATATATTTGAGTTAGGTAGAGTTATAAGCCTACTAAGAACCTAACAGAATTGTATAATTGTATATGAGTTAAGATTTTTAAAGAATTTGTTTATAAATATAAATCTTATAAATTTAATAGCTGTGTGAAGAGTTAAATCAAATTAGTAAAGATATAGAGAGTACGAAATAATAATAAGGCACCGAGATAACCCTTGAATGAAAAATAGTGTTTGTTTCAAGGCTTTATTTGTGGGTATTGAGTAATTTTATGGTATTTTTTTGTCTTATAATTGTACATTCTATGTTTATAATGAATTATCTCTCTCATATGTGAATGCAGAGCCGGCCCCAATAAAGCCACCGCTTTAGGCCTCCAATTTTATTTTAAATTTTAGGGCCCCAAAAATTGTAACTATTTATATAAGTTTGTATATAATTTTCTATATATAGTCCAACTCAATTAACAAATAAAAAATCTAATATTATTTTTTTAAAAGCCCAGATAAAAATAAGGGCCCACCACTATAGTGAATTCTCATAATTTCATTCAACCCAATTCCTAATTAATTTAGCCGAGAAGAGAACAAGCCCTAAATCATAATTCTCATAATCTCATTCAGTTGCCGCCGCTCCCAATGTACCCAATTCTTAGCTAATTGCCTAATTCAAACTCAATAATTCTCATTTAGCCGAGAAGTGAGAACAAGTTCTAATTGTCATTCAGTCGCCGTCGCTCGCTGCAGCTTATTGTCACTTGCTGATCGCTGCTTGTTGGTTGCTGTCGGCCCGCTGCTCTTGCTCTCCAGTCGTCAACTTGATGCCATTCTCGCTCACTCGAGATTCTGAATTCTTATATGAGTAAAGTTGTTGTTTATTTTTAAATAATCTTATGAGAATTTGAATTCTTTATGTGTGAATGATATTTTTTTTGTGTGTAGAGATTTTAATATTTTAATTTTCTTGAATATCCAAATATTCATATATGCTGAATATTGTCATATATCTTGATTATGTATTATTTTTTGAGTAGCACTTCATTTTATTGCGTATGATTTTTTGTGTTGAGATTTTGAGATTTTCTTGAGAATTTTTGAAATATTCATTATGTATAGTTTTTTGTACGAAGATTTTGATTTTTTTTTAGATTTATACTGCCATATTGCTTTGTTATTTTTTGAGTTGATTTTTTTTATATTTTTAGTTTGTATAAATTTTTAAAGGGTTCTATTTTCGAAGTTTGCTTTACGGCCTCTAAAATTTAGGACCGTTACGCCCTCTAAAATTTAAGACCGGCCATATGTGAATGTAAACATGTTATGTCGAACCACATAAATTCATATATAATTTTCTTTTTAGTGTGCATAAATGTACTTTAGTTTGCATTCGAAAATTGATGACTATTCCAATAGGATAGTCTTGTGGTATAATGTATAATTGGTTAAATGGTAAGTCATTTGACAATGTAGTAAAAAATATTTTGAATAAAATAATATTTACTTATTTTTGTTAGTTAGATGAGAGAGAAAGAATACATATTTAAACTGTATTGAGCTTTCTCAAACACTGAGAATATGGGACATATAGGACATAGTAATTGAAAAATACTTGATAGTTTTTCGTCACTAATTTCACAAAAGAAAAAAATACAAGACAAATTGAAAGAAGGGTTACATGAGGGGGTAATTATTTAGGGCTCATTTGTAAACGTTTATAGTTTTTTATTTTTTATTTATAAAAAATAAAAAATAAGTTTTTATTTATGTTTATAAAAAAAAATAATAAAAAAAACATATTTGATAACATAAATGATTAAAAAGTGATAGTTGAAAGTTACGGATGAATCCAATCAAAATTTGTTTACAAAATAAATAAAAATATATATTTTTTTCGTTTATTAATATTTTGTAAATTTTGTTAACTGTTTACAGTTTTTTAAATATAAAAATAATTACCAAACATATTTTTATTTACAGTTTACAAAAAATTTTAAAATAATAAAAAATATATATATAACTATTACCAAACGACACCTTAATAGTTTAAAAGATTATGTGATATTATGTATGTAATACTTTTATATAATATTGTAAGTTTTGATATTTTAACAAAAAAAATCTACTTTCAAAATCCAGGACATGGAGTTAGAAAGGATTTGTGATATGCTATTGAAACCATTGATTTAGGCAGAACAAAAAAGTAAAAGAACAACCCTATCGGGGAAAATCATTATAATTGGAAATAAATAATATAGTGTTTGTCAAAACTTTTGTTATCAGTTTTTTAATTTTTTGTTATTAATTTTAGTAATAAGTTATGATTTTCTCTAAATATATACTCACAACTTATGCTAAAATCATAATTATTTTTTATTTTATTTCAATTATAAACTAATACATTTATCAACTTTACTACAAATTATAATCTATACGCTACACGTTTCAACAATATCAAACACTCTCGCTAGATTGCTAGATTTATAGCTTCTATAGATGCATCTAAACCAAGTAGGCAGTTTCTACTTTGGTGGTGTTTGACAAAACTACTGTTAGTAGTTTATAAATTGTTGCAAAAGTTGTGAGTGTTTAGTAAAAATTATAACTTATAACTAAATAGAAGAAAAAGCAGTTATAGTAGAAATTGTGAGTGTTTAGAAAAATTTGTAACTTATAGGTAAAATTAGTAGCAAAAAGCTAAAAACTACTAACAATAGTATAGAGAGTTAAAGATTGGGTCCACGCTGGCCAATTGATCTAAGATGTTGTCCATGTGTACCTACACAAGAATAGGGTGAGATACGCGCCAGTGGCTTTTATTAGTGGGTCATCTGACGATCTGATTAGAACAAGTTCTAGAGAGAGAAGTTGAGATACTAAAATGACAGAATTTTTACTATATAGTTAGAATGCATACCTTTGCCTGGTAATTTGTTGGCTATTTATAGAAAAAATATATAATTGACCCACTTTGGGAATCCGACACGATTCGAGTAGGTTGGGTTGTCTTATTTGTCATTAAGATACATCTATCAACCCGCTAGTAACTTCTCACTACTATCACTCTTTTATATTATTTTGCAAGTTCATTTTGTAATGCCAAGTTGTCTACCTGCCCCCATGCCCTGTTTAGGGTAAGTCAATATTTCTTGACATTTGAACTCTATTATTAGCTCAACCCTTACGGAAACCTCATTATAAATATTAGCCTTAGGTGAGCGTATCATGAACCCAGATAACCACATATTTGTCCCTGGGCTCGACTTACGAGATATGTGGACATGTGTGGCTCAGCTAATCTTTGCCGAGCTCTTTTCTTCTGTGCCTCGGCTATAGTCTTCCTCTTGGAGCTCAACTAAGGTCTACTCCTCTAGAGCTCGGCCAAAGGACCCTGCTATGGAGCCCGACCTTCACATTCGCCCTCTAGAGTTCGATTAGTCTTCTCAATAGCTCAGCTTGCTCTAGCCGAGCACAAGCAGTCATGCATGCTTGAGGTGAAGAATGATGGTTAGAAAGTTTGTTAATGTTATATTGCGCTTTACATGAATCAGCTGTACATGATTAATATTCGACTTATCTCAAATAATATTCTCAAACACCATCAAACACCATATTTATAAGCGGAGTTTAATAATAGATATTGTGAATATAACAATCTTCCATAATTGTTGGTGTTTAATATCTTCTTGGATGCCTACCAAAGGCAGGAAGCTTGGTCCTACATCACTTGGCATGCTTATGAGAATATCAAAAAGGGACCCACCAACTAAGTTTTTTTTTTTTAATTTTTTTTTGGAATCAAAACGAACCAACTAAGTTGGGTACTTTTACTTGGTCTATTTTTATTACGCCGAACATTATAGTAATTATTTTTAGGTATTACATGATTATTTTTAAGCATCACAAATAAAATGTCGATCTTATATAATACTCAATTATAATCACAAACATATGGTCATTATAGTATAATTATTTTATCATATGATAACTAGCAGGTGTATTTTTAGCTAAATAAAATAACATCACAAGGGAAGAAAATGAAAGCCAAAAATCAAGAACAAAAGCAAGCAAAACAACTACAAGACTTGCAAACTTGAAAGCTAATCAACCCTTATGTCCTTCATAAAATTCTATTAGGTATGTGTGGTTGATTTTGTAGATCCATATAATTAGAGTTTTATAATCATATAACCATTATAGGGTTTTAAAGTTTTATAATTATATAGCAGTTAAAGTCTTAAGATTTGTCTATAAATATAGATTTTATAATTCTAGTCGGTTATATGGAGAGTTAAATCAAAATAGTAGAGATGTAGGAAGGGTAAAAAAATATTGAAGGCATGAAAGTAACCTTTGAGTAGGATAAAAATGGTTTGTTTCAAGACTAGAGTTGTGAGTATCGAATTTTGAGGTATTTTTAGTCTCGTGATTATATACTCTACGACTATAATGGATTATTTTTTTCACATGTAAATATAGGCAGGTTGTGTCGAACTATGTAAATTATTGTATAATTTTTTTTAGTGTATGTATTATTGTGTTTTTAATTATATTAAGAGATTGGTATTTAAATTCTAATAAATTCAAGTATTGAAAAATACTAAAATGTAAAAAGCTTGAGAAACCACGCTGGAAGGCCTGCGCCGCCGCTTCATGATTAACTCTATTTGTTGATCTTTGGAATGAAGGATAACGATCATTTTTTTCCTGAAAAAAAGAACTGATAATTAAAACATTAAAATTAAAATAACTAAAGAATGGATGCTAAAATTGCCTAACCAAGGCTAAAATGAAAATAACTAAAAACAACAATCAATAATGCGTTTGTGTTTGAACTAATTTTTTTCTATGTTTTTTAAATTTTATTTTTAATGAACTTTTTTTAGTATTAATCTAAATAAGTGTATTTTTTAAATTTTTATTATCATGAGAAAACAAAAAAAATAAATTTTTTTTGTCAAAACCTAAAAAAATTCATATAAGACGAAAAAAAAAACCAACTTAGCAAACTTTTTGTTTTTCTAAAATTTTTTTTTTGTCTTTAGTGAACATTTTTCAAAATTAACCATAACGAGCATACTTTGTAAAATTCTCTCATCATAAAGAACCAAAAAACTAAAAAATTTAAACCAAAATATAAATTTTTTTATAAAAGACAAAAAAAAAACTTCTAAAAAAATTCTACAAAACTTTTTAGTCCAAACATAAGTTGGATTAACCCGCTTAATAGGTATCACATCAATGTTACATTATTTTTTCTAAAGTTATATTAGACATAATGAATGCCATAATTTCAAATCACATAAGTAATACCAAAATTATATAAGCAAAGCACGCTACAAACATGGACATTAGACATATTTAAAATGTAATCAAAAGAGTCATCATTCATCAACCCACTTGAAGAATTGATGAAGGGCTTTTTAAAAGATAAGAGAGAGAGATTAAGAACATAGAGACAAAGGAATAAAGGTTGGCCATTACCCTATGTTATCATGGCATTTACAAAGAAGTCAAATATTATTTTTTATCGTAAATTATTTTACGTCGAAACAAACAATGTCTTATTTTCAAAATTCAAAATTTAAAATGCTAACTGATTTAGTTATAAATTATTATTTTTTTTTTAAATTTTTTTTTCTTTCTAGGTTAATAATTTTATTACTTCATTAGAAGTTCAACTTCTTAATTTGTGATACTCAAAAAAGGCTGGAGGGTGTTGTTGGGCCGTTTATGGGTCCAAGTTAATTTTATTTTGATGATTTAAATTATTTATTTTATTATTTTTAATTGTTCATTTAGATATTTATTGATATTTAATTAATTTAATTATTTATATAAATATTCTACACGACGAGAATGATAAAATAAGCAAATTTGATCATTAAAATGGACCTAACTTGGGCCATAAAGAGCCAAACAAGACAATCCAATCCCTTTTAAGGACTTAGAGGGAAGTCCAACTCTTGTATTAGAATTTCATACTATGATTTGGCAGTAGAGATTGCAAGTGATCATACAAAAATCTCAATATATTGTATTAATTAGCATTTCAGATTGTGATTAAATATTATTTTTACTATAATATTGTTAAAAATGTGAAGAAAATCTATCAAAATGGCAGACGGACCGTTGCCCTAGACGGATTGATTGACAGATTGATTAGGATTGATGACGAATTCATCTTTGATAAGTCTGTAATAATTCTGCAAGTAATTAAAGATAAATCGATGAACAAATCAATTAGGATCAATTACCAATGAATCGGTCTTTCAAACGGATCGATCGGTCAATTTCAGGACTATGTTATTTAAGCTGTTAGGATTGCACCTGTTTATTGATTTTGACCTAGTTTTTCATATTATTTTTGCCCTAAAATATTATTCTTATATTTTTTCAAAGTTTTAGTGAAAAAATGTGAGTTCGACCGTGGACGAATGCACAATTTTCCGAATCACGTTAATCTGTGTGTCGCATTCTTTTGGTTGTTTTCTTGTTCATTTATGTTCTTTTGTGATTTGTGTATGCTCTAGGTGACCTGTGGGTGTAATCAGTATCATACTGAATTTCAATAAATATTTCTTTTATTAGTTTTTTACTACTAATTATTATCTAAATTAATTTTAAGATCAAATTCTATTAGAACGTGTCTTTAAACACGAAAAAACTCACTTGTGCCAAGTATATAATAAGTTTCAATTTTAAATTGTTATTTTGAATAGCAAGTGTTCGTTTGGTAACTTGGCTTTAAGCCGCCTTTTTAATTTAAGCCGCTTTAAGTTAAATAGTCAAAAATTCATTTGGTTGACAAAACAGTTACTAAAAAAGTCAAATAAGCCATCTAGAGAATTGACCAAATTGGGGTATGATTGTTGGTAGAGGTGTAATTTTGGCTTGAGGCTCATGGGCAGCCCGAGGCTCGCCTGAAACTCGATACTGTGCGGGCCTAGCATGAGCCGAGAAAAGCCCGACCCGACTCAAGTCCGAAGATAGATTTTTTAAGCCTGGGCCTACCCCATCTGAGCCCGTGGGCCAACCCGGCCCAGGCCCGAGGCTGAGCCCATTTGGCCCGGGCTCTTTATTATATTTAATTATTTATGTATTATAATAAACTTAATGTATTTATTGTAACATAACTTAACATAATATATAAACTATTATTATAAACTATAATTTAACATAATAATTTATTATAAATATTAGTTGATAACATAATTTATAAACTAATATTAATACATGTCATGTAAACTAATTTATAAACTTATACTAATATAAACTTATAAACTAATAAAGTATAAACTTATAATAAACTAACAACTAATAATAAATCATAAATTTATAAGCTAATCAACTAATATTAGACTATAAACTTATAAACTAAGTTACTAAAAAACTAATAAAATTATAAATTTATAATAAACTATAAATTTATAATAAAATAATCTACTAATAAATAAATTTATAATAAATTATAAAGTATAAACTTAATAATTTATAATATTATACAACAAGTCAACAATTTAAAAAAATAAAAAAAATAAAACAAAAAAACAAAAAAAACAAAAAAATATAAAGCCCGATAAAAACCTGGCCCATGGCCCTAGGGCCAGGACCGACCCTCTCCTCAAAAAGTTCGGTCTCAATTTTTGGCGGAAGCCCACAGGTCTAGGACCAGGCTTGGCCCGCTCGAGCCATTGCTGAGCCAGGCCCCACAGGGTCAGGACCGGGCTTGGCCTGCCCGAGCCACGGCTGAGTCAGGCCAGGCCAAAATTACACAATTGGTTGTTATGTTTGAATTTGTTTAATTTTATATGTAGAAAGATAAAATTAAAAATTATTACTAAAAAAGTTAAAAAAACAAAATAGTCAATAGAATAAAAGTTAGAGATTAAAAAACGAGATTTTTTAACTTTTTAATTTTACGCCAAAAAATCAAAAAGTTCAAAAACTCAAAAAATTAGTTTTAAATCGATTTGCCAAACGACAGCCAAATATGAGAGATGAAATGATGGCTATATTGGCACTACCTCATATTGGGCATATACTTGTACTATTATATTAATGGAAAATATTGACTTAGTGTTTTTAAAATTTAAAGTTGTATAGGAATTTTATTTTGCTCAAAATGTTTCCTTTTTCAAACTAATTTTATTTTAAGAATTTGAGGGTTTACTTTAAAAATCATATTATTCTATTACTCTTATTTTTTGTAATTAATTTGATTTCAATTTAAAAATTTATAATCACTTTTTTCTTTCTAAAATATCTTAATTTAATATTTTTATTACAAGCACAATAAACCTAGTATTATACAAAACAATTGCATCAATCACTTGGGTCAACTTCACATGATATAAATGTGAACATGATTGAGATTTATGTGATCCCAATTCATTGTTAGTCATAATTTCAAAGGGTACTCTTTCACGATTAAATGCTAGTTGAAGGCCTACCTACTACTATGAGATGTAATAACTTATTATTACTTTATTATCGAATTAGGTTTGGTTATAAGTGTTAAAATAGATCAAGACCCGACGAAGGTTTGAAACTCGCTTAGAATCCGTCACTGTTCTAGCTCAGCTTGGCCTGACCTGTACTGTTTATTTTTCGGGCCTAGATCGCCCGTCCCAAGCCTGTGGGCCAGCTCGGGCCCGCCCGTCCAAAAGTCCGCCCCTATGCCTGGCCACAGCCCACCCACGATTAGTTTGTTTTGTTGTTTTTTTTTTATTTACATATTTTTTCTATAAATATGGCTCCATAATTTTTCAATTTATAGTTATAATAAATTAATAAATTTATAATAATATAAACTATAAATTTATCACATAACAATAAATTTATAGTAAACAAATACACAAATAAATTATAAACTAATAAGTTTACTATAAACGAATAAGTTTATAGTTT
>JAOTRH010113094.1:0-15219 GCA_034768845.1 Heliamphora exappendiculata
CCCCCCCCCCCCCCAAAACCCAAAACATGATAACTATTGTTCTTGAGAACAAAAAATTATTTCTGAATTTTGTCTCTCTTTGGGTTAACAGAAATGGTTTTGTTTAAATGCTGAAACCAAATCTGCAGAAGAAATATCCTTGCAGCAAATGTGCTCCATGTATACACTTCTTTTTCATCTTGCTTTCATAGATGGGGGATTTGCATCATTTTATTAGCTTGGGATAATTTCACATTCTTGAAACTTATTTCAGGTCCCTACATTTTTGGTTGTTACTCTGAGTAGTAGTGTGTTTATATGGCTCTGATATTTTTGTGGTTTCTTGTGATTCAGTGCAAAAATTGCAAGAAAAGAGGATGAAGTAGAACTCCACAAAATAGAGGAAGAAGAGAGACGGGAGCGGTTAAGAAAAGAGGCAAAGAAGCGTAAGCTGAGCCAACGTTGAATGACCCCATGTCGTTAGTTCTTCCTCAATTTGGCTGTTATGGATAGTGCATACTATATCGCATAAATTACGGTATACTTACAAGTATTGTAGGCTCCACATTAACACTTTATGTGAAACCCGCCATACTTTACTTTTGTGTATGCGGTGATTTATGTAGTGCAATTTGATCGGTCTCTAGAATTTTTGAATCGCCTTCTGTTAGCTCAAGTACCGCAGTAGTTTTCTTCAAGTGCCTTTTTGTTGTAACTCGAGTTTCCTTGGCGGTAAATGTTGCTCCTTAATTATGGGATTGGGGAGCATTTGTCAAATGTAGGGAAAATTATGGTCAACTTCAGTTGTAATTTCCATTTTATTAGAGATGTAGATAATTTTTCTTTTAATTTGTTCTGACAAAATATGATACTGTGCTGTTTGAAATGTCTAAAAAACTTGTTTTTAAGAATTTTAACTTTTTTTTAATAAAAGGAATATTATTTGTAGATTATTTGAGTTAATTTTTTATAGTTGATTTTTTGTTTTTAAGTTATACTGTTTGTAATATTGTCATAATTTTTTTTTTGGTTTTTACGAGGAGAGTCGATTTTTTTAATTGTTTACCTTTAAAAAAAAAGTTAGGTTGATTGGAATGTGTATAGTTTTTTTTTTTTGAGATGAAAAAAGAGTTAGTTTTTTTTTGAGAAACCACATGGTATAGCATAAAAAAGTTATTTATTTATTTCTTTAAAGCCAACTTTGAAGTGATGCTAAACAGGAACCTAGCAAGCTTCTTGTACAGCTTTTTTGGCATGTCATCTTGTCCTATAATGTGGCGCTTGGCAAAGAATTTGTTTTCAGTTTTTAGTTTTTAGTTTTTTATTATTAATTTTAATAATAAATTATAATTTTTTTTAAATATTCATAAATTTTGTTACAAGTTATATATTTTTTTAAATGTTAGTTATAAATTAATATACTTATTAAATATTTATAATTTTGTTATAAATTATAATTTGAAAATTATTAATTTTAGTAATCTTAAATACCCGCGTATCAAAATATATAAGATTGACTTTCAGCAGAAATTATAACAGACAAGCTGTTTTGCATGTGTAAAGAGCAAATACCAAAAGCGTTTGGATAAGGCGGGCTAGTATTTGAAGGACTGTTGGAGTTGTTTGCTTGTTATTATATATGAGTCCATTCTCGTTCATATTGAATATGAAAAAAAAGATAAGTAATAGTGTAGTTTTTATAAAAATGACCCGAGACTCATTCGGTACTCGTCATTGTGCAAGTCCGGCCCAGCCTGGCCAAGACCCGACCTTGGCTTGGCCCGTACTATACATTTTCGGGTCTGGACCGCCCTCGCTCCTTCTCCCTCAAGCCCGTGGGCCGGCCGGCCTGGCCCAAGGCCCGGTCGCCCGTCCACAGGCCCAGTCCTAGGCCCGCCAAAAGCCTGCCCACAAGCTCGGGCCCGAGCTAGCTGTTGGGCTCGGCCCGCCCACCCCCATCCTGCTCAATCCCGGCCAATGGTTATTTTTTTTCTTACAATTTTTTTTCCTATAAATAGGGGTACATATTCCATATATTTTTTATCCAAACATCTCTCTTCTCTCTACTTTTCTCTCTCATTCTCCTCTCTAATTACTCAGTGATATTCGAATTCAGTGCAATTATTGGCGAATTAAGGATTAAAGATCAAGATTAAAAGACAAATCGATCGAAATCGAGATTAGAGATTGGAGTTTCTTAATTCGGTTTGCTTTATTTTTTGTAATTTAATTTATTTGTTGCAATATTTAATTAAAGTTTGAATACATTTTTTTAATTCAAATTAATTTTTTAAAAAAATTAAAATTTATTTTATTTTTAATTTTTTTAAATTCTAGTCTTTATTCTCTAATTTATCAATTTCGCATTAAGATTTTTATAATTTTTTTAATCGTTGGATCCAAATATTTTTACCGTTGATGAATAAGAAGATATTTTTATATTTTCATCTAATGGTTCTAATCCCACTCCCTCTGCTCATATTCCTAATTCACCCACTGTTTTATTAACATCTACATCTGCATCCATAGGTTTATCTAACAAAAAAGTTTTCAATGTGTGAAATTTTTTTTAAATTTAAAAAAAAAATAATAATGATGACACTGTTACTGTTAAAGCTAAATGTAAAATTTGTAATAAATTACTTTCGGGTTACAAATCGAGTGGCACTAGCTACTTACATAGACATTCTGATAATCACTTTAAAAATACATCTGTTAATCTCACTTCACAAATACAAATAGGTAGAGATGCAGCTGGTAATATTATTAATTTTTCGTGAAAATCTGCTCGTGCACAAAATTCTATTGCTGATTATATAATAAAATAAGAACAACTATTTTTAATGAGTGAACAACTAGTATTTGAAGAAATGATACAAATCGAATTTATTTCAGAATTTTAATATTTTTCTAGAAATACTACAAGAAATAAAATTTTAAGTAGATTTGATAAAATTAAAACCGAGTTGATGGATTTATTTACAAATTTAAAAGAAAAAATTAGTTTAACTTTTGATTTATAAATTGCTAAAAATGCTCAAGAATTTCAATGTATTACAATGCATTTTATAGATAACGATTAGAATTTATGTAAAATAATTTTTTCATTTAAAACTATAGAATTTTTGTATACCGATCATTCTTTAGATATAGTTATTAAGCAAGAACTAGTTTTGTGGGGTATTATATAAAAAATATTTGCTATTACTTTAGATAATACTTCTTATAATAATGAATGTGTTAATTATTTAAAATATAATTTACAGCTTCTATTATCTGGTTCTTTATTTTATATTTGTTGTTCCGCATATATTTTAAATTTAATTGTTAAAGAAAGATTTAAATATTACAATGAATATCTTGAACGAGTTAGGTTAGTAATAAAATGTATAAATAGTAGTGTTAGAAGAGTTGATCTGTATAGAAAAATATGCTAACAAGAAAATATAAAATATAAAAAATTACAACATGATATAAAAATTATGTGGAACTCGACATATAATATGTTACAACTAGTAATAAAACAAAAAAATTAATTGATTTATTTTTTGAAATGAATATAGAAACTAATTTTACTCTACCAATGACTAGTGATTGGGATGATTTAAAAGTATATAAAAAAATTTATAAAGTTTTTGATCAAGTAATAAAATTATTATTTTTATTTACACTCTTATTACTTCATTAGTTTTACTGCAATTAAAATAAATTACTGCAATATTTGAAGAATTTTTTATCAATCCAAATTATTATCAAATGATATTTAGTATGAAAAATAAATTTGATAAATATTATAATAAAATAATACATATTTTTGGAATAACTTGCATACTAAATCCTAGAATTAAAAATATTGATTTATAATATTTTTTTTAAAAATATTTATGGTAATACAAATCAAGTTGAACCAATAAATGAAATACTTAAACATTTATATGATGAATATAAAACTTATATAATACCACAATCAACACAACTCGCGGTTAGAACTTCATCTTGAAGTTGTAACGATAATTGGTCTATAATAGAAAATAGGCGACTTCCTAAGGTTCATGGGAGTTCTATCACAAAACTCCAACGTTATTGTGATGCTGTAGAAAATTTAGATGAAAATAATTTTGATATTTTAGATTATTAGAAACAACACAAGATGTCATGGCCAGTATTGGCCGCGATAGCTCACGATATACTTGTCATTCCTGTCTCTACAGTTGCTTCGAAGTAAGTTTTCAATGCAGGTGGACAGATGCTGAATGACTACAAATCTAGACTCCCTCCGGAGATAGTCTAAGTATTGATAATTACACGGGACACAATTTGTTACGTCCCAAACCCAAGGGTCACGTGAAATCCCACCACAACACCGTTTATGAAAATCGAATCTTTAGTTGGAAAATCATTAACTCAAAATATACAGCATTTGGATAAAAGAGCTCAAGGTTTATCTCTTATAAACAGTAAGCATACAGTTCCAGACATGCATAATATAGCGCCTCAAGGCATACAAAACTCGTCTTCAGAAACAGGTATCGCATGTAAGAATACATGTCTCAAAATAACAGGAAAACTAATACAAGTCTCCCACCACCACGGGCGTCTCTAGGTCAACTCCTCATGTTCACCTATACTTGAAAAAGGTTTTACAACAAAATCCCACAACGTGAGCCGAAACCCAATAGAAATAGACTATAAAGCTGTAAAGCAGGTTATGCAATCATTAGCATAAAGACTCAACCACAGGAGTCAAAAAGATTTTTCGTTCTGAAAATCCCAAGTTTTTCATTAGGCTAACACGAGCTTCAAAACGGTTTTATTTTATAAAAATCTCACATTTTCATCCTTAAAATCATGCATTAAAACCATGCAAATAACCTGCCATAGTTAAGGAAAAACAGTAACAAAATAGTATTCTCCACTCGGGTCACACTGGCGAGGAAAATAAGATAAAATGAATCCTATGTACCGACTCTGCCATACACATGGACAAGACAACAACTGTAGACTCTGGCCCACTACCCTAAAATCGCTTAAGGCCTACTAGGTAATGACAAGTTCTATACGAAGTCGCAACAACGTAACCACTTAGTTTACGGGCCCAAAACCTTAGGATACTGTGGACACCCCAATTTGACCTTGCCCTATCTTAGGTGAATCCGATAATGAAAACAGTTGGCATGATGCTTCAGTTCGATCCTCGAGAAGTGATCCAAGCTCGGTACTTGAATCAAGAACCTTCAAACCAACGAAAATATGTTGAACCATCGATAACTTGTTATCCAAGTCATTCCCAATGTGGCGACCACCATGTTCATTGAGGCGACCGCTAATAGAACCTCTTGGAAACCCTAGCCAAAAGTAGCGACCGCCACTTGCAACCTGGTGACCGCTAACTTACATTGTGACGACCGCTAATAGATTCTTGTGGAACCTTTTTTAGACATGGCGACCGCCAAAATCTTGTGAGAGAGATTTAGTGAGAGAAGCTCTGCTAAGTCGCCGAGCAATTCTGAGCCCCGACGCCAAAATTTTGTCAAAATACCGAGATCAAAATCTCTGACGCCTACACTAAAACCCTAGCTTGGGATCATAATCCGAGGATTGGATCATTGGCACCTTTCCACGACTTGAGGATTCCTTAGTAATCCAGGTACCTTGTTTGGATCCCTGATCATTCTAACTCTATTTTTTCTCTTTTGGAGCGATCTGGTTAAATTTAATTTTAATTTACGCATTTCTTTCGTTCATATAGTTAATCTTGTTTGTTATTTGATTTTCTTCTTGTAATTTGGTTATTTTTTTTATTAATTTCTTAGTTGACACTTTCACGCTAAGTACATTGTTATTTTTCATTAATTTATCAATTTAGTGCTAATATATTTTGACAATTACAACTTATTAATGCTGTTAATTGTTATTATAATACACTTACATTTATGTGAATGTAGTTATCAATATTACATTCACATTTCAATTACATAGTCGCGCATTTCTTTCGTTTATATAGTTAATCTTGTTTGTTATTTGATTTGCTTCTTGTAATTTGGTTATTTTTTCATTAATTTCGTACTTTACACTTTCACACTAAATACATTGTTATTTTTTTATTAATTTATTAATTTAGTGCTAATATATTTTGACAATTATAATTTATTAATATTGTTAATTGTTATTATAATGCACTTACATTTATGTGAATGTAGTTGTCAATGTTACATTCACATTTCAATTACATAGTTGTACTTGTTTTAGTTAATTAGTTTAATTTCATTTACAAGCATTTATTTTTTTTTCTTTTTTCTTTTATTTAATATGAGTTTAATGTCCCTTTATTTTCTTAGTATTAGTTTGAAATTCTTTTATTAGCATTTACTTTTTTTTTCTGTTTAGAGTAGTGTAATTTTTTTTCTTAACATTTCTTTTCTTTTCTTTTTCTTGTAATGTAACTTTATTTTTATTTTAATATCCTATTTTTTTTCTTTTATTTAATGCTAATGTTCCATTTCATTTTCTTTTCTTCCTTTTTAATATTAGCTTAATGTTCATTCACTAGTATTAATTTAATGTTTCTTTACAAGTTTTTATTTTTTATTTTTTTTCTTTTCTTTTAATATTAGTGTAATTTTTTTCTAGTATTTTATTTTATTTTATTTTTATTTTTATTATTAGCTTTATTTTTCATATAATGTTCCATCTTATTTTTCTTTTAATGTTAGCTTAATTTTTCTTTCATAGTATTTTTTTATTTCTTTTTCTATTTTTTTCTTTATTTGTTAAGCATTAAGACTCCATCAAAATCTTTTAATTTAGTTTATCTTTCTTTCTTTTTTTTTCTTTTCTTTTATTTTGTAAAGCATTAAAATCCTTTAGAATCTTTAAATTTTGATTTTATTTATTTCTAATAGCACTCACTTTATTTTTTTTCTCTTTTATTTTGTTTAAATATAAAATTCATAAAAAAATCTCTTAGTTTTAATTTAATGTCCTTTTAATACTAATTTATTTATTCATCCTTTCTTTTATTTTCTTTAACATGGATTCAAAAATCTTTTAATCATTAGCTTAGTTTCCTTTCACTTCTTTTATTCTTAGTTAGAATTTAATATTTTTAAAATATGTTTCATGTTAATATAATTTTATGTTGTTTTGGTAATATGCATTTAGCATTATTTGTTTTTGTTTTTATGCATGTCTTGTTCACTTTCTTTAAAGTTTTGTTTAGAATAGTTTCGTTTGCTTTGTGGCAATCCATGTTTAAGTAACTATAGTAACTTTTAGCATATTTTTGTTCTTTTATTTGAATCATACTAGTTTAGGTTATTTTAATAACCATTGCATGTGGGAGTGCACCATGAATCATTTAGTTAGAATTGCATGCCATAGGATTTAGAATTTTTCTTTTGATACTTATTTTTCTTTGGCATTTTATATACGTATGTTTTGTATTTTTCATATTTAATTTTAGATGTTCTCTCTTTACCTTCACTTTCTTCATTTGCATGCATTTGAGAAATTCTATTATAGAACCAATGATAATTAGTAGAGGCCAACCTTACGGTTGGGCGAACGAGGTGCTTAACACCTTTCTCAATTCGTACCTTAACTCCCGAACCCTCTTTATCTGGTTAACGTTTTCAAGATCAGTAGCCATTTTTATTTTTCTTAGTTTTTCTCAAAAACTAAGTAGCTACTCTATTTTCAACAAACAGGAATTTTCAAAATTTGACTTTCAAGGGGTTAAAATATTTTCTAAATATTTTTTAAATCCCATATTTTTGACTATTTTCTAAAAACTCCCAAAATCCCGACGCCACAGTATTTTCTGACGACTCTGTTGAGGACTGATTTATAAATAAAAATAAGATGGCTAGACTTGAAAACATCATTGGTTCTTAATATGTATATCTCATTTGTATTTTTACATGCATGTGCATTGTTCTTCAAATTCTCTTGCTTGGTCGATCCGATGCCCTGAACGTTCATCTATTTTGGAGATTGTTGGGAAGACGGGCAACCCTTACTGATTGTACGCGTTCATAGGTGCAGTAAAAGAGCTTGGGCGTACTGTTTGACCATGTCTTGCACCACTCTAGGTATGGGGTATATACCTGGCTCTATTGAGAAGGTACCCTGTTCGAATGATCAAAATTGGCCTTTCGCATATAGTAAACCTAAAACCCCCCATTAGGTGCTACTGGCCCAAGTAGGATTATGTATTTTTTTAATTGTATGTTTTGACTGCATTTGGTAGGACTGTTCTCTTGGATTAGGCTAGTTCTTTTCCTGGGTTCGACCCAAATTTTATGTTATCCTTTATTGTTTAGATTACTTTTTTCCCTCGGGTTCTTACTTGAGCCTTGTTCTTCACCTTGTTTGGTTTTTACGCCATAGTTTTCCTCTCAGGGTCATGCCTGTGTTTTGCTTAGAAGTCTCTAGGATAGTTTCTATCTCTTTTGGGATCCCCCCAAATTGTTGGATTCCCCTCGTTATTGTATTAGGCTCATTTCCTTTGAACCCTTATTTGACCCATGTGAGCTAGTTTCCTATCGTCATGCTACCCGTTTTCCCTTAGAATTTTAGGTCAAATCGGTCTTTTCATCCTAGCACTGTTTCCATGCCGGCGTGTTATCCCTTTTCTCTGTTTAGATGAACCTTCCTTCTAGGATTTAATTGGTCTCTTTCTTAGCTATCATTCTGGTTTTTGGGTCGTCCTGTGGTTACGCTACTAGTATGAGCCCAGCAGGGGCATGGTTTCAGAATTCAGTAATTATCTACCTATGGTTTTCTATTTCAAGTATTTGGGATGTTTGTTATTTGTCGCCAGAATTCTTACCTGGAAAGTATTTTGATACTGGTCATTCTGCTTTTGGAATCTAGGTTTTTTTGAGAGTTTACCATTGAGCCGAGAAGAGTACAGTTAACATGTGTTTGGGAGAGATCAAAATCAGGCAGACTTCACAGGATATCTGAACAATTAGTAGAAATGGCAGAGAATGAGGTGAACTTGATAGCTCTGATGATAGCTATCACTGAGATACAGAGCTGTGGAGCAGTAGACCCTAGCTCAAAACCAATGTCAGGCATAAATTTGGGCAATTCAGGCCCGTTTGTCGGGTGCCAACAGACAGCTAGAAGATACCAATGAAAATGGTGAAGACTTATGGGACGATAACCAAGCACAGGATGCACCATAATTTATTGTGCCACCCTAGGTTCCTCGCCTGATGGTGGTGGAAGAAGAGAACACTGCCCAGTCTAGGAAATTTGCATTGGCAGAGAAGATCGACCAAATGGAGAAGGTGCTGAGAAAGGCTAAAGGTGTAGAAGAATACATGCTGGATGCAGGTGGCTTGTGTCTATTTTCATATGTAAAATTGCCTGAAAAGTTCAAAATGCCAGAGATGGAGATATTTGATGGTACTGGAGACCCCCGGATTCATTTGAGAATGTACGTTGGAACTCTCTCCCCCATGGGGATCGATAACCAACTTAAGGCTTAGTTATTCCACTGATCACTTTTTGAGGCAGCACAAAGGTGGCTCCTATCTCTGGAGGTGGATAAAATAAGGACTTGGGAGGACATAGTCATGACTTTTGTTAGCCAGTACAGCTACAACATCTAACTAGACGTCACCACTCGAGAGCTTAAAATAACTCGACAGAAGAACTGAGAATCTTTTGTTGATTTCCTAATTTGATGGAGGGATAAAGCTGTCAAGATGAAAAACTGGTCCACTGAGAAAGAACAAGTGAGGATCGTGGTTAAGAATCTACAGTCTCCACTGAAGCGGTATCTTATCACACAGCCGCTTTATACCTTTGAATAATTATTTGATACTGGAGTACAAATTGAAAACGCCATACAATCTGGAGATATCAAAAAATTTGAACCTAACCAAAAACCAAGGAGGATATTCCCAGCAAACACCAAAACCAATCTGTCGCCACCAACCTCGTGTCTCGTTCAAATGAGATAAACCCGTGAACTTATCTTCTTTCATCCAGCAATCCAACAATACCCAACAGTCATACAACGGTTAACAGCAACAAAGGCCAAGGAGGGTCTTCACTCCCCTCAACATTTCACTATCTACAGTTCTGAGTCGACTCGTCGAGAAAGGGCTTATTAAGCCATTAAATCCCATGCCCGTACCTGATCCCCTACCGCCGCGGTTTAATACTTCTCAATACTGTGCCTTCCACCAAGGTCACAGACATCTAACCGATAAGTGCTTAAGACTCCGACATGAGATCCAGAACCTTATCGACAACAAGGTGATCCCGCCACCATCTGCTACTCCAAAGCCGAATGTTACAACTAATTCCCTACCAAACCACGCTAAGCAGTCAGGGGTGAATTGTCTAATTCTGGGGCAATCAGAAGATCCGAGCTGATATATCTATTCAGCATACATGCCGAGCCCTTATGTTTCAACAACTAAGGATCAGACAACATGCTCATTTATTTTGGCTAGAAGTGGCTGAGATAGGATGGAGGAATGGAATGATGGTGCTTGGGAGTGGTATCAGACAGCATTTTCAACTATCCAACAGGAAGAGGAGGAGCACAACGAAGAAGATGATTGGCATTTGGATTATCCAGCACGACCTTATGGGTTTGGCCACGTGCTTGATGGCATTACTCTTCCCCATCTTTTTAAGGAGGAGATATATGCCAACGAGATGCAGTCCTATTGGCTGGTAAGGGTCATGCTGAAATTAGACGGAGTAGAGTGGACCAATTTATGGGCCGTTCGAGAACAGCAGGTGGATTTTATCAGAGAGGACATATGGGAAGAAGTTGATAATACATAGGCTATTGAAGATGATGAAGAAAGAAGAGGAAGAGAAGTGGTCAGTTGTTTAGATGATCTATGGGCATTTGAAAGCCCTTTATGCATAGATGAAGTAAGACATGCCGAAAGTATAATGCTAGGATTGTGGGATCCCAAGGACGATGTAGAACACCTAACCAGGAGTGGACGAGATTTCAAACCAACTCAGTTGGAAAAGGGGCAATCGAGCGGGAAAGGGAAAGAAAAAGAACAAGAAGAAGATGATGATGCTGTGCTAAAGAAACTTAAAAAGACACAAGCCAACGTCAGCATTTGGGGCTTGTTGATGGCCTCGCACAAACATAGACAAGCCATGCTGAAAGTCTTGAATAAGGTCAGTGTTTTAATAGACATGACCTCAGAGCAGCTTGTTGGACTCATTCTGCCAGCTGTAGAGCCAAAAGTCATCTCTTTTTTCGATAAGGACCTACCAATGGAAGGAAAGAACCATAACAAACCCTTACACATAACTGTCAAATGCTTGGAAAAGTGGGTCCCAACGAATTTTATTGATAATAGTTCTGCACTAAATGTTTGTCTGCTTAGAATCGTAGTTTACTTGGGTCTAAAGCTGGAACACTTCACACCGAGTAATCAAGGGGTTCGGGCCTATGACAACATAAGGAGGGACGTACTGGGATTGGTGTCATTTGCGATATCAGTAGGGCCCTTGGAAACGTCGATCGAGTTCCATGTACTAGATGTACCAGCATCTTTCAACTTGTTATTGGGTAGACCCTGGCTGCATGACCCGAATGTACAGGCGGTGCCATCAACCATTTATCAAAAGCTGAAACTGATAAAGAACGGGGCAGTTCTGACTATCCATGGAGAAAATAACATCCAACCCCCAAGAGGAGAAGGTTCAATTCTCTTAAAGGTTCAGCATGGCGAGAGGGACGTGCCGCTAAGTGGTTTATGATTTGATGAAGCACAGGCTGTCCAGATGCTAATGAATAAAGAAGAAAGGTACATCAACCCAAGGGCAATCACGATGATGAGGTAAATTTCCTACTTTCTGGGCATGGGACTAGCACTAGGACGCAGGCATCAAGGAATTCCCGAATCGGTTCAGGTATTGTCGGCTTCTTGTCGTTTCGATCTTAGATACAAACCGACGGGAGAAGATTTGGAAGGGCTAAAAAGGGGGCAGAAGGACAATTATCCAGGAACTCTCAATGGGTACTTTGTCAAAGAAGGGGAAGAATTCCCGTACTGTGGCTTCCTAGAGCCATGGATCAATGAATAAACCAACCAAAAGTTGCCAGGGCTAGAGATATTCTTTGGCCATCAATTATCCGACACAGAGAGGAAGAGACAGTGAAAGGAGAAGAGGGAGGAAAGAAGATCCAAGAGGAAGATTGGACCGATAAGCTTGACGAAATCGACATGGGAATGTTGTTCAATGAAAAGATGGCCCAACTTCATGTAACTAACCCAAACTGTTTCATGATGGGTTTCAGTGCACCAGCAGACTACACTAAGCTCATCATCGATGCGACTGCAAAGGAAGTGAAGAATTAGACCATAGAGTCTTGTGATGTGCAAGTTGTTTGTCTTGAGTCTGAGTTCGAGTCAGAGTTTGTTGTTGAGGGCACGTCTGTTTGTGCACCTCTCCCTGTTTATGGTTTTAAGTTTGTAATTCCATCTTCCTTCAATGAAATGAACGAAATTTTTTATTACTCTACTTTGTTCGATTTATTTTATATGCTTTTCAATGATTTTAAATTCGATAGAGACATCCCCAAAGAAATAAAACTTTTAATAAAAAGAGAAGAAGAAATGCGTGCCCAACCAATAATTGAAGAAATTTTGTCAATAAATCTGGGTAATGAAATTAACCCACAGAATGTGCAAATCGGTTCTTCTTTATCCTTAGTTGAACAAAAATAATTAATAACTTTATTAAAAGAATTTAATAATATATTTGCATGGTCTTACGAAGATATATTCGAAATTGATCTTGACATTGTTCCACACCATATCCCCTTATACCCTGATGCCAAACCGGTCAAACAAAAATTGAGACGGATCCGGCCAAAATGGGCTCTAAAGATCAAAGAAGAAGTTGCCAAATAGATCAACGCCGGATTCTTGATGGTAATTGAGTATCCAAAGTGGGTGGCTAATATTGTTCCAGTGCGGAAGAAGGACGGACGTATCCGAGTTTGTGTGGATTTTTAGGACCTCAACAAGGCTAGCCCAAAAGACGATTTTTCACTACCACACATTGTTGTCTTAGTAGATAGTACAACATGGCACGCCTTGTTTTCATTCATGGATGACTTCTCCAGATACAACTAGATTCTCATGGATCCCGAGGACAGAGAAAAGACAACCTTCACTATACCATGGAGCACTTATTGCTATCGTGTGATGTCATTTGGTCTGAAGAATGTAGGGGCAACTTATCAAAGGGCTACCATTACTTTACTGCATGACATGATACATAAGGAGGTCGAAGTATACGTGGATGATATGATAGTCAAATCTAAGGATCGAGATGGCCACATTGTAGCACTGCAAAAGTTCTTCGAAAGGATTTAAAAATACAAGATGCGGTTCAATCCACAAAAGTGTGCCTTCGGAGTTACTACCGGCAAGATGCTCGGGTTTATGATCACTCAACGGAGTATTGAAGTCGATCTTTCAAAAATTAAGGCAATCTTGGAAATGCCTCCTCTAAAGATTGAACGAGAAGTCCGGGGCTTTCTTGGTAAAATACAGTTTATAAGTTGAATCATCACAAAATTGACAATTATCTATGAGCCGCTTTTTTGTCTACTAAAAAAAAGAGTCGAGTTCGAATGGGATCAGAGATGCCAAGACGCCTTTGATTCTATGCGACAGTACCTACAAAATAAACCTGTTCTAGCTCCCCCGAACCTGATAGGCCACTGATCCTCTATTTGTCAGTGACTGATTCATCTATGGGATGCATGTTGGCACAAGAAGGTGAAACTGGAGTTGAAAAAGTTATCTACTACTTAAGAAAGAAGATGACAGGGTCAGAAATACGATACACACCACTAGAAAAGACATGCTGGGCCTTCATTTGGGCCTCACAAAAATTAAGGCATTACATGCTATCTTTCACAGTGAATATCATCTCTCAGATAGACCCGTTGAAGTACCTGTTTGAAAAATCGGCACTGACAGAAAGGTTGGCCCAATGGTTACTGTGATTATTAGAGTTCGGTCATCAATATGTCACCCAAAAATCAATGAAGGGTAGAATAGTGGCAAAATTCTTGACCGACCAACCAGTTGAAGGAGGTGAAGACACAGAGTGCTAGTTTCCTAACAAACAACTGATGAAAGTCAGGGATGTCAAGTAGACTCTATATTTTGATGGCGCATCCAATCAATATGGCTATGGAATAGGAGTCCTTCTTGTTGGAGGCAGTACTGCCAAGATCATTATTTTTAAAAATAATTTTTGGTAAAAGATTAACTGGACGGAAAAATGCCGAAATGGGCTCTAGATAAAATTTTTGACGTAGAACGATCAAAATAAAACCCGTGCAACCAAAGTTAATTTAGAAGAATACCTTTTGTTGATCTAATCTTCAACTACGAGTTGATTCCGAGTTGAAGCTCCTGTCAGATCTTCTATCGTATTCCTTTATGCGATCCTCGAACGTAGTATGGGTTACGATCCTTCGAGAACTCGTACCGGCAGAATCCCGATATATTTAAATCTTGAAAGACAAAAATAATCTCATAATAATAATGATAAAATTATTAAAACTGGTTCAGCTTACTCGCATATATATATATGGCTACAGCAGGGACCTGTGGAGTAATTATGAGTTACACTTCCAGTGGAACACAGACAGCTACTGGAGGTTTCTGCAATTATGAAAAAATATACAACGATTTTTGTAATTTTCATAAAATACTGAATTAAAGTTCACACCACTAAAGAACTATAATTGCACTCTGACCCATAATTTCAAGACCTTCTTGCATTAAGATCATGTTATTAAATTTTTACTATGTCTCCCCACGTTAAGATTCTCGATACTCGCAAATTAAATTTAATTACTGACAATTTAATTTAATCAACATCTTGATATTATTTAAGTTCTTCTACTTAACTTATTTGACCGCCGAATAATTAAATTCACCTGCAGGGTTTAGCCCGGTCAAAACTTATAAGTATCCTTAAGGGGGTATCGTCAATCCCGATCTTTCGGGACCTGGATTCCGTCAACAATTAATATTTGTCATATAAATAATACCGCTATTCAACTCACTGAAAATATAAATCCATATAAGATCGCACCGCACCCTCTAATAAATAAAAATAATAAATATTAAATATACGTAAATCAATAATTATTTCAGGATTAAGAGGATAAGTACTATTCATAATAACCTTGGAGTGTGAATTAATTTATATAGT
>JAOTRH010113105.1:0-15219 GCA_034768845.1 Heliamphora exappendiculata
GAATAAAAACTGAGTTTTAAATGAGATTATTGAAAACCTCACAAAAATTGTACATAAATTTAATCTTGAAAAACAAAACTTAGATAATCTTCTTGATATGCAAAAATATGTTTTTGACAAAATTGGTATTGGATATCATTTAAAGAAGAAATAAAAATTTTTGAATAACATTTTTGTGAAGACATTCTCAAATCATTCCAATGCTATATGTTTTTATTGTTATGAGTATGGACATATTGTTACACATTATCCACATAAAAAATCTATTGATTTACCTGTTGTGGCGCTAGGAATTTGAGATTTTGAAAATGTTCAAAAATAAAAAAATTCAAAAGATGTTTAAAAAATATTTTAACACCTTAAAAATCAAATTTTGAAAAAAAAATTTTGTTGAAAAATAGAATCACCACTTGATTTTTTAAAAAAACTAACAAAAACAAAATAAAATGACAACTGATCTTTGAAATATTTAACTAGTGAAAGAGAATTCGGAGGTTAAAGTACGAATCGCAGAAGGTGTTAAGCACCTCCCTCGCCCAACCGTAAGGTTGATCTCACTAATTATCATTGGTTCTTTAATAAGATTTCTCAAATATATACAAATAAAAAAAATAAAAACGAATAGAGAATATTCAAAATTAAATATAAAAAATACATAACATGTCTATAGAATGCTGAAACAAAACAGATAAGAAAAGAAAATCCTAAATCTTACGGCATGCAATTTCTAACTAAAAAATACATTGAGCATACCCGCATGCAATTTCATCAGAATAACCTAAGCTACCATGATTTGAATAAAAAAATAAAAATATGCTAAAAATTACTAAAATTACCTAATCATGAATTACTAACAAAATAAACTACACAATTTTAAAATAAAATGAGTAAACATTAAACTAACATATAAAATATGCACTTAAAGAAAGTAACTAAAAGTTGCATATCACAAACATATATTTAGATAAACATTAACATAATGAGTATTTAATACTAAATATAAAATAAAAAATGCATAAAAATTCTATATTAAAAAAAATATTAACAAAGAGACTAAAAATAAAGGTGTTATGACAAAAGAGAACTTAAAGATTTAAAAAAAAATTTATGCTAACATGAAAATGTTAGAAAATACTACTAAAGAGAAAATTTAAATACTCATTTTATATTTTAAAAGAGAAAAAAATAAAAATAAAAATAAAAAGAAAAAAGAAGAAAATTATACTAAAAATAATAAAATTTAACTTAAAAGACTTTATATGATTTTGTGGTTAATAAATAAAATAAAATAAAATAAAATAAATACTATAAAAAGAGAGATTAAGCTAACATTAAAAAAAATAGATGGAACGTGATATGAAAAATAAAGCTAATAATAAAAATGAAAAGAGAAAAAAATAAAAGACTAGAAAAGAAAGTTACACTAATATTAAAAGAAAAAAATAAAAAAAAATAAAAATAAAAACTAGTAAAGGAACATTAAATTAATGCTAATTAAGGAACTTTAAAACTAATATTAAAAAGAAAGAAAAGAAAGTAAAATGAAACATTACCATTAAAGAAAAGAAAAAAAATAAGATATTAAAAGAAAAATAAAACTACATTACAAGAAAAAGAAAATAAATATTAACATTAAATGGGTATAATATTGACAATTACAACCGTATATATGTAAGTGCTTGTGTTATAATAATAACGACATCATTTAGTCGTATTGTCAAATTATATTAACACTATTTATTAAATTAATAAAAAAAATAACAATATTTTAAGTGTGAAATGTGAAAAAATTAATAATTAAATAATTAAAAAAAATAACCAAATTACGTGAAGCAAATAAGATTACCTATGCAAATGAAAGAAATATGTGAATTGAAATTGAATTTAATCCGATCACTTCAAAAGAGAGAAAATTGAGTTAGAAGAACCAGGGATCCGAACGAGGAACCTAGATTACTAAGGAATCCTCAAGTAGAAGAATGAAAATTCGGTCCTCGCGCGATGATCCAAGCTAAGGTTTTTGAACTTCGGTGTCGAGAACTCGACTCTCGGTATTTCGACAAGATTTCGACGTCAGGGCTCGAATTGCTCGGCAACTCAGCAGAGCTTCTCTCACTAAACTTCTCTCTAAAATTCTATCCTAAAATCGTAACAAGGGGTACGGTATTTATAGAATTCCTCAACTAATGATATGTTGACACGTTCTGGGACACGTCAAGATTTTTGGAGTTAGCGGTCGTCGAGTATAAACATGGCAGTCGCCATATCAAAAAAGCTTTCAAGATGTTCTATTGGCGATCGCCACAATAGAGTTGACAGTCTCCACAAAAAGGTGAAATCTTCCAAAAAATTCCATGACGATCACCACAATGGAGTTAGCGGTCGCCACAAAAAGATGAAATCTTCCAAAAAGTTCTACAGCGGTCGCCACAATGGAGTTGGCGGTTCAAACTAGTTTTGTTGGTTTGAAAATTTTGATCATTGGGTTCAAATACCGAGCTTGGATCATTTTTTGAGATTCGTACTAACGCTTCATTCCAATCATTTTCATCATCGGATTCACCTAAAAGATTAGGCGGGATCAAATTGAGGTGTTTACAGTTGCCTCTCTTTAATATAACTTATATAACAATGCGTGATGTAATTTATATCAAACATCGAGAAACAACAGTCATTTGACTGAACCGTCAATCTTAGACCACAAGCACACGAGCATGCATATAAGGTTGGTCGTACTCGAATTTTCATCGAACTGTCAATGTACCATTTGCTAGGGATCAGACCAAAACGTAGTTCTTGGAACAAAATGCAATGATGCAAGATAAAAAATATGATGCAGATGCTAACACAAATATAATGCAGACACTGGTATGGTCAAACAAATCCTAAAGATCGAATCAAACAAGTCAAACATCGAGTCAAGATCTAAGAACTCGGCTGAGATAAAATAATTAAAAAGATCGAATCAAAATCTTAAAAATTACGTTAACCGGGAAAGTAATCACAAACTGATCGGTCAAGTCAAGACCTAACAATTCGGAACGAAAGCGAGATAAAAATAATCAAAAACCAAATCACAGCTTAAAATTATTTTTACCGAGAAAGATAACTATGAATTAATAAGTCGAATCAAGACTTAAAAATTCAAAACAAAGTATGGGATAAAAATAATTAAAAACCAAGTCACGACTTAAAATTAAAATTATTGAGAGAAAAAATTACAAATTAGTAGGTCAAGTCAATACCTAAAAATTTGGAACGAAACACGGAATAAAAATAATTAAAAGCTAAATCATGACTTAAAATTAAATTTATCCGAAGAAAAAACTACAAATTAATAGGTCAAGTCAAGACCTAAAAATTCGAAACGAAACACGAGATAAAAATAATTAAAAATCAAATCACAACTTAAAATTAAATTTATCGAGAGAAAACGTCACCAAAAGACAAGGTAAAAAAATCTCACAAAAAAAATAAAATTTAAAATTATATTTGAAAAACACGTTCAAAAGATTTTAAAAATTATTTTTGAAGAACACAGCTTTAAGCAAAAAACACACAATGATAAACCTTACAACATTTATAAGAAATGCACACAAAATTTAAAAAAACTTGCTATTTAATATTTATTCAAAGTTAAACAAAGCAATCACACATAAAAACAAATATAAAATACCAAACAGCCCCTCCCATATCCCCAAAACGCAATAATGGTTAACAAAGCCTGACATAACGTTTGACAAGGTGGCAACCATCTAGACAAAACCCCCCTGACATAGCGGTCGCCAGATAAAAGCCCCTCTAAGATGGCGGTCGTCGTGTGGCTTTTCAATGACCTGGCAGTCACTATAACCGAAGGTGGCGACCGCCACCTCCAGGCACGTATAAGGCCCCCAGGTCGTGTGGACCATGCTCATTCTCACCTCTCCTCTCTCTCTTTAGCGCTCTCAACTCTCTCCCAACCTTTTCTTTGCTTCTCCTTTCTTTAGCTTTCATGTTATTCTCTCTTGCCTTTCCTTGATACGAATTGTTTGTGATTCCCTTCCTCTTCATGGCGGGCCAAGGCCATGGAGATGATGATTTGGGGGCGCGACAAGGCCCCTCCGCAGCTGGGAGTTCTTCCATGGGGGCTATTGATGCCCCCTTGTTCTCGAAGCAGAGCGTGCTTCTCGCCTTGTTGCTGAGGACGAGGCACAAGCAGCTGCCGAGGCACAGACAGCTACAGATGCTGTTGCGGAGGCTGAGATGGCCGACTTCCTCGACCCACACGCCGAAGAGGGTCATCATGCACCCTTTGATCCACACACGTATGCTCTAGTTCCTCATCGCTTGGTTCTAGGCAGGATGAGACAGTGCGATCCACCCGTTGACACTGTTGCTGCTGACGTTCTTCTTCAAGAGCCCGACCAGCACATCTCTTGCCAACTTCCATCGGTAGGTTCCCCATCCTTACTTATTCAATACTAGACCATGTTGTATGATATATATTGAACGTAGACGCATGCCTAGAATTCCTCATATGATATGATATGATGATGAGGATGATGATATCTGTGATAACTGTGCGTAATGTTTGAGATCTGGACATGTAAAACTTAGCTTAGATACCTGTGCAAAGGAGGTTAAAATAGTGTGGACACTAAGGTTAGAATTTAGATGCAGACAATAAAGGGAGAATTATTTTAGCAAAAAACTCGCGGCTTGATTTTTTTATTTTTAGAAAAAATATAAAAGTTAAGGGATTGATTTTTTTTTTTTTTTGAAAGCTAAATCTAAAGGGGGAACTTTTATTTTTGGGACATGAAAACCAATGAGAGCTTTTTTATCAAAAGTCCTAAAAAAAATTTAGAGGTAATTTTTGTCGAAAAATTTTAGGAACTAAGGCAAATTTTAGGACATGCAAGGTTTGCCTAGTGCACCAGAGCTTAGAGTGCCTAATCTTTAGAGCTTGAGAGATTTGCCTGGTTCACCAGGGCTTAGAATTTCTAGTCTTTTATTATGACATACAAGGTTTGCCTAGCGCACTAGGACTTATGGTGCCTAAACTTTAGGGTTTGAGAGATTTGTCGGGCTCGCAAGGGTTTAGAATTCCTAATCTTCTACTAAGACGTGCAAGGTTTGCTTGGCGCACCTGGACTTAAGGTGCATAATCTTTAGGGCTTGAAAAAATTTCCTGGCTCACTGGGACTTAAGGTTCCTAGTCTTCTACTAAGACTTGTAAAGTTTGGATGGCTCACGCGGACTTAGAGTGTCTAATCTTTAGGGCTTGAAAGATTTGCCTAGTTCACCAAGACTTAGGATTCCTAGTCTTCCACTAGGCCGTGCAAGGTTTGCCTGGAGAGTCAAAACTTAAGGTGCCTATTCTTTAGGGCTTGAGAGATTTTTCGGGTTCACCAGAGCTTAGAAGAATTGAAAGGTCATTACACACACATGAACTTAGGGTTTCTATTGCTTTTAGCTATTTTCTACATATCACTTGCTTGGTATGCTCTTTATATATTTTCTGTTTGTCTTCTTCTTTTCAGGCTGGTCACTATGTCCAAGATTTTGGAAGTTCTACTTCTAGAGAGGTGTTGAAGTGGTATGATGCCCTCCCTGCTCCTAGCTGGGCCATTATTGATGCCTCTAGCTTTGCTCAGTTCATTCCCTTATTGGGTAGGACGAGCAATGACCGAGTCTAACTGACGGCCCTTGTTGAGCGGTGGTGGGATACTACCAACACCTTTCACTTTACCACATTCAAGGCCACCTTGACGCCTCTCTACTTCGCTCTTATCACTAGCATCAGAGTCGGTGGTGCCCCTATTCCATTCGACCCCACCATTACTCATTTTGTCGACGCCCTGATGTATTTGCTTCGAGCTGTACCTGTGCAGATGGACCGGGACCGAGTCAAATACACTTGATTCTTCGATCGTCTTTGCCATTTCCAGTGCACCGAGCCTCGCCACTACGAGTGAATTGTTCGAGGCTTTCTTCTGTACATGTTCGGTACCTTCTTATTCTTGAACAAGGAGAATACGATTCATCTGCATTACTTAGATGCCCTTGCTCGCCTTGACCGGAATGCCACCTTTGATTGGGGAGGAGCCGCTCTCGCCACACTCTACGGCTTCATGAGGACTCTGACCCGATTCCCCCATGTTTTAATTTCTGCACATTTTTCATTCATTTCTATTCTTTATTATCTATTATCTGCCTGTTGACATATACTCCTTACAACTTTGAACCTATGAGGTCCTCGGGCTTTATGTCCCGACGAACTCTTCTACTAACCCTTCAGTCATTTCCAGTGTAGCTCAGTGGTCCCAAGGCCTAAAGGGAAAGAAGGCTAGGAGGAAGGACATTGACAAATGCCGAGCATCTTTGGACCGGCTAACCCCCGACCAAATATCCCTTTTACTGTACTGTTCATTTCTTTTCGTATCATACTGTTCACTACATTGTTGACTGACTATCTCTGTCATCTGTTCTGCCCACTATACCCTACACACTGTATTGTATTTACTGTTCACTTTTTACTGCATTGATTATCGTTCTGTGCTACACTGTACTTTAAACTACTGCAGGTCCATTGGGGCGTTTGGCACGTAGTAGAGCATCGAGCTGGCGCAAATCTGATGCGCAACCAGGACATTGCTTCCAGGTAGATCTTGCTGGAGGGTCCATTTGGCCTGGAGTACTACCTCAAAGAGAGGGTAGTTCGCCAATCACTTGGCCTCGACTACTTCCGTATCCCAGTGGTCCCTTCAGCCCGTATGTACCAGTCCAATCTCCTAGGCCGTGTTGACATGCTCATGGAGATGGTGGGGACACAAGCCTCGGAGCTGCTGGTGGCCGATGGAGATTACACTGCTTGGGCCTGGGCACATCTATTGGGATCACTTGGACCTGGTTTAGCTGGTGGTAGGAGGAGGCGAGTACCAGAGGCTGCTGATGCTGGTGTCAGAGCTGCTGCTGGTGTCGGAGCTAGGGACTGGGCGGTTGAGGTACCCTGGACTGTATCATCCCTTATTGCCGGGTATCCTTTTGATATCCCTATCCCAGTTCCTCCTGCTCTGGAGTTTCGATCGGTGTATGCTTAGGTATGCTTCTTTTCACTGTTTCCTTTTATGTCTTTCCTTTATTTATACGGCTTAGTTCTCTATTCCTTTTGACAAGCGAATCAGGCTTGGTTGAATCGTCTCATGCTGGTGGTGAGCAGCATGCAAACTTTGATTCGCCAGCAGGATGCTGCTTTGCATGCAGCCAGGGTTCCTTTTGTTCCCCTACCGGTGAGTATCTTTCTTTGTGATCTGGTCATTTTCTTCTGCATTTTATTCTTACTTTTGCTTCTTTCATGTTCTTAACTCAGCATCAAATTTGGAAGAAAAAGAGGACATTGGACCGCCCCCAAATCCTTTAATGTACATTTTCTTTTATCATAGCACTGTCCTTGAGGTTTCCTCTTGCGTTAATGGCGCTCCAGACTGAGAAACCTCATCTCACACATTTAGCATTTGTGCCTGTAGTTGATAAAAAAAAAATTTATAGCATGATTAATTATACTAGTTAGCCAATAAAAATAATTCACAAGTGGTTACAATTGTTAATTACTTACATATAACTCATTGCAAATAAGATTAATCTACTCTTTCGTCTTCTTTGACTTACAGGATTTTTCATAGAAATCACAAAAATCAAACAACGCACCACCATTAGTCTATGCCTGTTTGTTTTAATTTAAAATAAAATATGATCACTAAACAATAGTGACGACAATATGTTACTTTATAAATAATCTATATAGACAAAAAAATCTCACCTCGATAGTTATCACTGTCAGAAATGAACGAAACCCCATAGCATGATTTTAGGGTAACTTTTGTCTATGCTTTTTTCGACTAACAATCATTTCTACAAAGTACATCTTGACGATGTAAATGTAAAATACGTATTTAATTTTAAAGAGTATTATATTACCTCAAGTTTCGAATCATTAAATATATGATCAATCAAATATTTTTATCCATCTATGTCCACCCCCGAATATGGCCGAGTATACACATCGATACATTCTTCAACTAGATTGATGTAGTGGTGCCTCATCTTGTTCTTCCAATTTTTATACAAGGCAGAGCATTTCTCATGAACAACAACTTCGAATGAATAATTGTTTTTAGACTCATTAGAGATTTCAAATTTATCCTATAATCATAAAAAGTTAATTTACTCATCAAATCAAATTAACAATATTTAAAGCATAAGAAAGACATTGCAAAATTGGCAATTATTACACGAACATCTTGAATGATGACGGCTTTAATTGTAAGGTCGGCATCATGCCAACTATGTTTAAATCTCTGAGTAGGGCACATCCGCCTTATTTGTACTCCCAATTCATTGGCAATCATGGTGACATTTTTCCCACAGAATGTCCTCATTTTCTCTGGAATAGAAACTTGAAGGTTAGACCCGCCATTTTGTGCAATCAATTGAATTACTCTTTTTCCACGAGTAGGTCCCCTCACACATTTTGCCGTGGTTACACCTATTAAAAGAATAAAAAATTGCAAATTACTAAAAATGGAAAAAAAAATATTCATAATGTACAACAAACAAATAAAAATTAGCTTACCTACGTCGGTTGGTTGTGTCTAAGGAGATGATATATCAAGCCTAGGAGGAGATGGTACATCAATTGCCGAAGGAGATGGTGCATAGTGTACCTTAGCTATGGATGGTGATAGCGTATTTGATGTTCCACGGCTGATATTGAGTGCCCCTTTATCTTTTTGGGAGGCATAATACGATGAAAATAGAGGATGAAAATAGAAAAAGAAGTAATCTGCACAATAAGACACCAATGCAGCAAACTTGTAAATCTGCATGCAGTTTGCACAAAAGAAAATGCAGCAAATCAAATGCAATGAAAAAAATGCAGTTTGCACATAAAAAATGTAGCATGAAATGTGTGAAAATCAACTTGAAAGTGTGAAAATCAGCTTGAAAGTGTGCAACAGCTGCAACTGTTGGAAGCTTACTGCTGCAACTGGTGGCAGCTCACTAACTTCTCAAATAAAATACAGTTGCAGCACACTAACTTCTTAAACAAAATACCAAACAAATTTAGAAACAAAAAAAGTTAGGAATTGACCATATATTTGCTTCAACTCAGAACACAACAATTTTCTGCCCAAATTATCATTGCAATTAAGGCGTTTTCATTCTCTTTATAAGTTCTTCACGCAAGCAGTTATAGTAAGACCAAAACATGAGAGATTCTCTTATCAAGGACTCGAGAGAAATGAAAATGAAAAAGTACTAAATCTACCACCACTTAACAATCTGGTCATAGAAGCCTTAGGAAAGACCTCCAATCACAAACATAACTGACAAAAAAAAACAGCAGCACACTTCATTAACCAATTTCAGATGACAACATATATTTGCTAGCCAATTTCACTAACCAGACTTTGTTCAAGAGTTGTGTTCCCTGTACCAATTTCACTAACCAAAAGAACATGTTATTGAACTTAACAGAGCAAGCTATCCTCTCAAGAATATGCATTCAACTGAGTTTCGATAAAAAAGAATTCTTTTGCAACAAAACTAAAGAAAAATATAGTACAAGAGAATCCATAAGACTAACTAGCTAAATAGCTAGCCAAAATGTCAAAAGGTTATTTTACCTAGCCATTTTTACTGAAATTGATGATAACAAAGGTTTCTAGATTACATTAATGTTATATTTCAATAGTTATTCCTAATTCATGAATCAAATACCAGGTGAAAGAATTAGCCTCCTAATATATCATGTAAGATTATTTTTTTAATTAATCCCAAATACGACCAACAATGACTTGTACTAATTTCTAACCCACAGTCATATTCATGAATGAAACATCAGAGTGATCAATACTGCATTTTTCACAGCTCAATGTTATGATGTGATTATACTATAAAAAAGAAAAGATAAATATGAAAGAGCAAAGGGAAAATTTTCAAATTCCAAACAATGGATTCCATAAACATTTCTAACTAATCATTCATTCATTAGTCTAATTTGTACGGAAGAATGGTTGGGATCTAATAACGAAGTCCAACCAAGTAACAAGTTACACGATAGGGAAAAGTTCATACTAAATAATTATTTGGGATGATGAGTTATATTCATATATCTTATAATTGTACACATGACAAACATTTTATATTTTCAAATTCTTAGTTCAAATCTTCATAGAAACATCAAAGGTAGCCAACAATAATAAGAGTGAATATTAACAAGGAAAATACTCAAAAGTTCTAGCACATTTCCATTGACAAAAAAAAAAGTACTTCAAGGTTCTATATCAAGATATGTATCAAAATCACTAGAATGCTCATCTTCTTCTTCACCGTCAAAGTCTCCCATTAATTCATCTTTGTCATCACAAATGAAAACGTCTTTGTCTACTCCTTCGACTAGTGCTTCTCGAATAATTTCAAGTTCAATATCATTTCTATGCAGAGGAGTTGGGAGTGACTCTTCAACAACAATCGGTGCACCCTCTGTGGTTTCATCTTGCTGATCTAGAATCAATGCAAGTGAAGTTTATCAACTACTAAAGGTTATGACAAACCAATACTGCAGAGGAGAAGCACAGAAGTTTATGAGTTAATGCAGCAAAGTAAAGAAAGTAAAGCAATTTAATACATAAAGTAAGATGAGGTTACCTATACCACTCCCGTGTGTGTAATACGAACAGAAAGAGATGGTGCATTAATGACCAACAATGATGTCACTAACAATTAGTTTGATAAAAAACAGAAATAGTTGACATAAAGATATCCTATGTAAGCCCAAATACAATAGCAGTGAGAGTATGATATGCAGAAAATCTTTTCTTTTCAAATCCTCCACCCAATTGTCACAGCAACTTAGTAAAGATGGAATTTCTCATATTACTGTGTCATGGCGAATTATTTATTTAGTAAACATCAAGCACAAGGGAACACCTGATCAACCATTAAATAAACTAACCCAAGCATATTATTGGATGTTCATTTGGTCCAGAAAGGGCATAGGCTGCAACATACTAGATCATTGGCCCAGTAAAAACTCCAAAACACGCACACACACACAAAATGAAACATCAAACAACTCTTGAGAACCAACTGTTGAGTTTTGACAAAGGAGCTGACCTACGGCGGCGGGAGACGGGAGAGGGGGTAGACTGCGGCAGCGACGGTGACGACGGTTGTCGACAACGGCCGTGCGGTGGCAACAACGGTCGTGCGACGCCGACGATGGCTGTGGGACGCGATTGCACAGTAGGTTTTTTCAAAGAGAAGAGAGGGGGAGAGAGAGCACACGGGTCGGGAGGATCTGGGGAATGTTTTGCAAAGAGAAGAGAGGCAACCTATTGCGTGGAGAACTTTAATCAATTTCCCACGAAACAATAGAGATCTAGAAAGTTAAAGGCGAATGGAGCCTGGAGGGAGAAACGAAAACAAAGTGATGAGTAATGATTTGGAATTAGGGTTTTTAATCTTTAGATATTCTGCCGCCCAAATCAACACATCCTAATTCTATTTGGCGGCAATTTCATTAGGCATGGAATTGGGTTCTGTTTGTGAGTAATTGCTAAATTGTTACGTATTAGGCATGATGATGGAATGGACTTCCATTTGGGTTGGTTACTAAGTTAACTATTCTATTGCATAAAAGAACACATAAGTTTGCATAAGATAACACATAAGTTTGGTAAAACTTTTTTAATTATCAAAAATATTTTAAAATTAATTTAAAATTTTTATTAACTGTGTTTTCTTCAAAAACAGTTAGCACGTTGCTTTCAAACCAATCAGCAGCTGCTACTTTCGAAATAAAAATCAAAACCTATTAAATGGGTATTGAATCAGTAAATTATAAATAAACTTATTACCAATCACTGTTTCTCAATTTGCATCAAAATTTGCTGCCAAACGTCCACAATTCTTGAATAGAAGACTAAAAATTTGCAATTGCATCCTTAAGATTAAACCATGAAATCGTCAACCATAAACTTGGGTATGAGTATTGAATGTGAGTTTTAAGTTTTGTTTTTCATTTGAAATTAACACTGTGAGTCCAGCACTTCGCTGATCAACACTTGACCGAGAACACAGCGGTTCTACGGGGGATATTGCCGGAGCAACTCAACCAGTCCTCTTCGGATGGCACCGAAAAGTAGCCACAGATTGCCACCAGCGGCGGTGGCAGAGGAGAAGGAGCGCCGACGTGTCTGAACAGTGAAGGGAGAGCGTAGAGACAGAGACATGTGGGTGACTCCGTCTATCGTGCTTCAACAGTTAACAACGGACTCCATTTTTTTTTTTGGGCAAACTCAGTGACTAATTACTGTTCTTTTTCAAAGGCAGAGAACAGAAAAGGCAGATTTTGGAAGAAAAGAGTTTCAAAGTTGATGCAGTGCACCAACCTTGAAGAAGGTGTCGTCACTTCTTCTTTTTGCATATATTGTTTCGAATTGTTTCAACGACTTCAAACCTGTCGCTCGACTTCTCCCAGAAAAAGAAAGTACGAATTTCTCAAAATAGTTCACATTTTCACTTATTCTCACTCCATTTGGACTTTTCGTCAAAAATAATCTCTGTCAGTTTAGACTAATTGCCTGCTGAGTAATGAATTTATGATATTTCCTCTACTGATTTCTCAAATTTTATGTTTTTTTTTCTGTTCTGTTTAATTGATCGAATTTTTTAATTTGGTTTTGTGGTTTAATCATAAATCTATACTTGCATGCCATTACAATAAGGAAACAGCAGGATAATCCAATTTTTTTAGTGGCATAACTACGACCATTTTTTATTTTTAATTATTCTTCTATATTCTCATTTTAAAATCTCATTATTCTCGAATTCCTATAATTCGTAATTAGTACATTTTGTTTCTATAATTTATTATATAATTATTTTATTACGCAAACACTTTTTAAATAATTTTATACAATTACTAAATTACACACATTGCATGTGGGCACAACCACTAGAATAATAGAATAGATACAAAACTTAAATTGAGTGAAGATACTGTATAATAGAATAGATGTCACAGGTTACAAAGCGGGGCTAGTGTGGAGATGGTTTTAATTCCTCCAATACAAACCCGACCCGTATATTACTTTATAATAATTCTGGAGACGCAATACAGGAGTCACAAAAAGCCTCACCAAGTTAAGGATTTTCTTATTATAATACTGTAGATTAGATCTCATTTTGGAAAACTTAAGAACACTAGAGACTATTTAATTTTTTCGAAATGCGTGTCACTTCTCGAAGTCGTAAAAGATTTCAACAGTATTTGAAATATTTTATCCGCCAGTCTTCTTGCTTCTTCTCTTTATAACAATTCTGAAAACGCAATACAGGAGTTGCACAACTTACATAGCTTAACAATAGCGAAGAGATTAGTTACGGTGGTCAATTTTTTGGCTTTTATGTCCTTTTGGTCTATGTTTTTTTAAAAAAGAAATCAAATTTTTATTTAATTTTAAAAATTGACAAGGAATTGCGTACTGCTCAAATCTTAATTTCTCATTTGATTATATTGTTATGTATTTTATTCAAATTTAAATATAGTTTCTTTGATATTATATCATAAGTTCTCCAACATTATGATATATATATATATATATATATATATATATATAGTTTCAGTTACCCACGTTGCTTTCTAACTCTCAATTAGTAACCACTGCTTTCAAAAAAAAAAAAAAACTGATGCAGTCAAAAAAGCGGGGAGGAGCAGAGAGAGAGAGAGAGAGACATGGAAGGGTGTGGTATTTCTTTATCGGGGGAGACCGCACAGAGGAAGAGAGAGAGGCTCAGGAAGTACGAGACGCTGGAAATGGTGGCAGTGGCCAAGAGAATGCCGATGTCATTGTCGTCGATGACGATTTCACATCTCAAGAAGAAAAACCAGACCTTGGGAAGTGGTAGTGGTACTTCATCGGCATTTTCTTTTTCTACAAAGAAAACCCAGTTGGCTGTTTTTGGTGGGCTTCTAAACTCTTAATTTTTATTTACTAATTTTGTTCCAATTTTCTTGGTTTTAAACGGTTTTTAGCATTGTTGGTGCTTCTTTGTCGTTGTCTTCTTAATATAGTTTTTTTTGGATATTATAATAAGTTCTCGAGCATTATGATATATATTATTGTATATAATTTTTTATATAAAAAATTAATATAATTTACATGTGAATTATTTTATTTTATGAATAATAATTAAAAATAACTAACTTTTATATGCATGCATAACGCGTGGACATGACCGTAAATAATGTATATATATTAGCACTCGAAACACACTACAATTCAAATTATTTTAAAATATTAAAAAGTAATATATTTGTTGTTGCTATATAATCTTATCTAATAAATAAATAAAATTTATTAAAATTTGTTTAAACTAAGTAAAATGTGTTGAGAGTGTTAGGATTAGGGTTGGGGAAAAAAAATCAGAGTAACAGGAAAGAGGGGGAGAGAAATCTTGCGTCGGGGAGAGAGAGAGAGAAAAGCTAACCAAGAGAGAGAGAGAGTGAGGTGGTGGCCGGTGGTGGGCAAGGCGGCGGCGGCGGCGACGACGGTGAACGGCGGTGGTGTCGGCGCCTGTGATAGCCGGCGGCATGGGGCGCGGCGTCTGGGGTGACGGCTTCCGTCGGTCTGTTCTCTCTTCCTCTCTTCCTCTCTGTTCTCTCTTCCTCCAATCTTAAGCTTCTTGCATTCTCCTGCAACCCCCAGAGTGAGAGACCAAAAAATTGATTAATTTACTTATGAGAGAGAGAGAGACCCAAACATAGTGGATTCGATTACAGATCAACCTCCAGAGAGAGAGAGAGAGAATGTGCAAGCCTTCAAATGCTGTTGGGTAACTGCACGCACGAAGTGATTTTGTTCTATGACTATTTTGTCCTTGACGGTTAATTTTGAAAGAGTTATAGATCCTAGCCAACTAAAGGGCAAATTTGAGAGATGAAAATTCGGTTGGCTTCATGAGGGTTTGGGTGAGGGTTTGGGTTTGCTTTTAAATAGTATATATATATATATATATATATATATATTGGATTAGTTGTTAAATTTTAATATCATAAATGATGTAATTTTTTATTAATTTAAGGAAAAAGATTTCAATGCTAAAATTTATGCTTATAATTTAAAATAAAGTATATTTTATTTTAGATTTTGTTAATTTAAAGAAGAT